>OU964977.1:3912803-3982803 GCA_918808275.2 Dolichovespula sylvestris
GCATTAGCTCGCCAAGGCATCCGAGAACTGACAAAGCCACCCCCTGCGGAACGAAAGCCATTCAGTACGTCCAGAGAAACCCAACCAACCAACCAACCAACCAACCAACCAACCAACCCATCCACCCGCCCGTCCTTCCTCGTTCTCTATCCTCGACGACGCTGTGACGACTACTACTACTACTACTATTACTACTACTACAACTACTAATACTAATACGAGAACGAGGAGGATTCCTTCAGGACGAAAACTTATCCTTTCATTTCTCTCATTCTATTCCTAGATCCGGTATAAGTCAGCCGGATACGTAAAACGATCGAGAGACTACGAGGGTGGGGGTGGGAGTGGGGTGGCGGCTGGGAGGGAGGAAGGGAAGGGAATTATTCCTAAGATTTTCGCTGGACTTTACTACATTATATAATAAACGCGGAAATACCTTCAACCGTCTTAAATCTTTCCCTCGCACTTCTTCCTATCTATCTCGCACACTCCTCCCACCTCTCTCTCTCTCTCTCTCTCTCTCTCTGTCTATACTGAGAAAAGAAAGAAGTTAGAAAGAAAAGGAAAGAAGTAAGAAGAAAAAAGAAATGCGGAAGGGAAGTTTCTCTCGCGTCGCATCGTCGTCGAGAGGATAAATTTTTCATCGTACGAGGCGCACTCGTTTAAAAGCATAGACGGTGTTAGGCTTATCCCCGAGATACGTCCAAGAGAGCAACGCCAGTAACAACAATAACAACGGCGGCAACGGCAACGGCAACAGGAGCAACAGTAGCAACAACAGCCAGGAGAAGCGTGTTAACGATTAACCAACGATTCACGATTCGTCATTACTGGACGAGAGAACAGAACGCATAACAGACGTATAACGTAGGATGATGCGTACTGATGGCCGTTACTATCGTAAGAGAACGGGATAGGGGTGGAAGGGTGAGAAGGGTTAGGACGGCGTCAACGGGGATGGGTAGGTGGGTGAGGGTGATGGTGAGGGTGAGTGAGAATTGGTTGGCGTAGGAGAAGTCTCGAGAAGTCTCTTCCGAGAACAACCCCTGGCAATAAGAAGAAGAATACCAAAGGAGGATGAGGAGGATGAGGAGGAGGGTGAAATGGAGCCGGGAGGGAGGGAACGGGGTGAAGGGTGGGTTATTAGCGTGGAATTATTGTCATTGAGAGAGCTTCGCCAGAGCCCTTTTAACTCTTCGCTTATAGGCTATACGAAGCAGCGATAATGGGCGAATATACGCGGTGCGCCGCGGCGTATCGTCTTGTTTCCGATGGTATTTCGGTATAGAGCTTACACACACACGGACGGACGGTATTTTCCTGTCTCCGTGTGTTTTTGTGCGTGTATACGCGCGCACGCTCAGCTTTAACGCTTAATACGACGACGATGCGATGTTCTCTCTACCCGATCGTTGGGATTTCGTCGCTCGCTTCCTTCCAAGACGAAGGAGAATGTTTCGCATTTTAACGGGCACCCTTGACAATGGGAACTCTCACCCTCCTCTCGTACCGCACCCTCTCGTACCGTACACACCCCCCTACTATCGCGTCAACGCCCATACCGCTCTGTTGCCTACCCCAGCCCACTCCAACCCCCCCCCCTCTTTTCCTTCGGTCATTCTCTTATACGACTCTTCGCGAAGAAGACAGATAAAGGAAGTTACTTCGGGGATAATCCTTTGGTCGATCTTTCGTCTCAACAAATAACCCTTTTGTAACGCTAACCCCACCTCATTCTATCCTAATATTACTATTATAATGAAGCTACGTTAAGTTTTATTATTACGCCACTCTATTCATTACTTCTTTCCTTCCTTTCTTTCTTTCTTTCTGTTTTTATTTTTGTTTGTTTCGTTTTTTTTTTTTTTTTATCATTACTATCGGACGAAAAGCGAATAAAAGGTAAAAGTAAATTATACACGTATGCGTGATAATAAGTACGTAGTAGATACGTACGTACGTGGATGTATTTATTATAGGTATACGTACGCGTGTACTTATGTACAGGTATACACAGATATAATGAACACCCCCCTCCGAAGTTTAATACTCGAAGAGTATCCCCTATTCGACGATAGGGTGGTTGAAACGAAAATAGACCGTTTTTTTCTTTTTCCTTTCTTTTTTTTTTTTTTTATCTCGACGTTCGTTACTTCATTTTATTTCATTCAATTAGTAATGACAATTTTGATAAATGGCACGAAAGAGAAAGAGCGAGGTAAAGAGAGAGAGAGAGAGACAGAGAGAGACAGAGATAGAGAGAGAGAGAGAGAGAGAGAGAGAGAAACGTTTCGGAGAGGGTGGTTTGTTAGCTGTACGCATTCGAGTCTCGGTACATGCATATACCTACCTATTAATAAATGAGTGTGGAGCGAGGTGCGAGATTGTTCACGCACTCTTTCTCCTTTTTCCTTTGCTCCTTTTTTTACCCTCTCCCCTCTCGTTCCTTTTTTCTTCTTTTCCTTTTCTTTTTTTTTTTCGTTTTCAAGAGCGTGACATTCGAGTGTGTTCCTAGCGCGTACGACGATAGGGCTGGAAGGGGTCGGGAGCGAATAATGCGCGAGAGAAGAGAGAAAATGTATCCGTACCAGAGCGCGAACGAAATACGAATACGTGCAGAGACACAGAGAAAGAGAGAGAGAGAGAGACAGAGAGAGAGAGAGAGAGAGAGAGGAAGAAACGTGGGGGTTTGGGGTGGTAGGTGGGGGTGGGATGAAGCGGCCGATGTCTACCACAAAAGCCATTGTCCGCCACTTACTGAATTCGTCGAGCCTCCCTCCCTCTCTCTCTCCTCTCTCTTTCTCTCTTTCACCCTCTCTCATCCTCTCTCTCTCTCTCTCTCTCTCTATCTCTCTCTCAGTACCGTCGCGTATACAAGGTTTCCTTTCTCTCTTTCTCTCACACTCTCTCTCTCTCTCTCTTCTCGTGGTACCGATGTAAAACACTTCCCGTGAATTTTATTGCACTAGGTACGTACGTACATACCACTCTTCTTTATACGGTTATACCTACCTACCCACCTACCTATCTATCTACCTACCTACCTACCTACCTACCTACCTACCTACCTATCTACCTATCTACCTAACCCATCACCACTACCACCTCTTGTCCTCCAACGACCCCAGCGCGTATCTGAAAAATTATCTCCCCGAACAAAATCTATAATATAAAGTTAATCTGGCAGTACTTTATCCGCCAACGATCACGTATAAAGGGATATATTAAATATTCAATGATTAATATCCTATATGGATGTGATAGCTGGATGGATGGATGGATGGATAGATAGATAGATCGATAGATTTGATTGTTCGATAGGACGTATACATAGACCGATTATAAGAAATTTTCAATGGATGCTAATAGATGATTTAAATGTATTTTAAATGGATATTAAATTCGTAACAGGAGGATAAACGTGCATCACACTCTCGGACGACCCGTCGGTCGGTTTATTATATTTACCGAAAATAAAAAAAAAAAGAACAAAACCTGATTTCGTTTCTCTCCTCTCTTCCTCGTTTCTCTTTTTTTACTGTTTTTGCTAGTAGATAGATTCTTCTTCTTCTTCTTCTTTCTTTTTTTTTCTTTTTTCTTTTTTCGTTATGAAACCCGTGTCTATTTCCAGCGAACGAATTGAAAAGGTCCGAGTGGGTTTATGGGTTGTACCCGAACAGCGAGTGACCTCTCGCTTTTACGTTTGCTTATACTTTTCGGCGAGAAGCCGAGCTGCAGTTCTCGTAGATTCCCGTCTCCCTCCCCCCCTCTCTCTCTCTTTATCTTTTATCATTCCCCGATCTTTCTATCTCTCTCTTTCTTCCAAAAAACGTGAGCGCCAACGGTCTCTCCCGACGTGGGAAAGCGCGAGCACCGTACTCACAAACGTCACCGTAAAATTACTTTTTAATTATCGTCGAGCGGATTTCGCTTATTACACGATATTCCCCTCCCCGCCCGACCCCCCCCCCTCGTACCCCTTCCTTTCCTCTAAAACCTGAGACGGTACGGAATTCGCTCGGATTTTCTATCCCGGGTTCGCGGCTACGTTGACCCTTTACGACCCCGAGACCGTAGCAGTCGTAGTACTACTTTTAATTTAGATAAGACTGTCCTTTTTGCCGGGTCTCGGGGACTCCGCATAGCAATTAGAAAAGCTCGCGTGTCCGGTGGGATGTTGGGTGGGTGGTTAGGTGGGTGGTTTGGGTATATGGGTAGCTAGGTAGGTGGATGGGTAAGGTAGAGGTGCAACCAAAACCAAAATGCATCGTTTTGTTTTTCCCAAATTAAGTATCACCGACATTCCTTTCCTTTCATTTCTATTTCGCTCCCTCCCAACCCCCTCCCAACCCTCCCCCCCTCTCTCTCTCTCTCTTTCTTACACACTCTTTCTCACATTCGTATCGAATAAGGACGCTCGACACGATTTAAAGGGGAATCGCACTTAATCAATCCTCCTCGATAGTCGTTTCAAAAAAGTACGAATTTAAAAAAGAACGAATGTAACACTACAGCGCTTTCGATCGAAAGTAAACGCGTTTAGGATAATTCCGATTGTAAAGAAAACGAATGAACGTCGTGTAACTTCGTACTTACTCGCGAAATAAATAAGTAAGTGAGTAAGTAAGTAAGTAAGTAAGTGAGTAAGTAAACTAAAGGAAGTAACTGAGGTAAGATTTCCGAGGTAAGAAAGTATTATTCTCGCGATCGCGGTGCGAATGGGTTCGTTCTAGAAGAACGTTATCTCGGCGACAGCTCGGACGATTCGTTTGCCCGGCGGTAAATTCGCGAATTAAAGAACTTATTCCATTTGGGCAGCCAAAGGGGTGTGAACGTTTTCGCGTTCGCATTATCTCTCTCTCGTAGCGCGGAACAACCGGGGGGATAGAAGGACGGGACGGAAACGGGAAAAAGGAAGCCCTCGGGATAGAAGGGCTCCGTTATATATATATATATATATATATATATATATATATATATATATATATATATAACGGAGAATGCGGTTCGAGGGAGAAAGAGAAAGAGAAAGAGAGAAAGAGAGATAGAGAAAGAGGGAACGCGTTTAGACGTTCACCCCGTTCCGCTGGTAACAAAGATAACTCTATGCAATAAAAATGATTCAAAGTTTCCCGCGGCGGACGGTGGTTCCGATGGCGGAGCGGTTGACAATGGTGCGTCTTTGTGTCTCCGTCCCTACCCCTCTACCCTCCTACGCCCTCAACCCAACCACCCACTCTCGCCTCTCGCTAACGCTACTACCTACATACCCTCCACCATCTCCTCCTACCTCCTCCCTGTCTCCCATCCACCCCTTCCAACCTTCTCTTTCCATCCTCATCACGCGGTTACTCTCGCCGGCTCTTTTACCTACCTACCCTCCTTCCTCCTCTTGGCACAACCCGGCTCCGCCACCGCCTCGTCCGTCCGTATCCCGCGACACCTATCTTCCGGTTTAAACTCCGTCCCGGTGGTCTGGTCTCTCTCTCTCTCTCTCTCATCCTCTCTTTCTCTCTCCTCCGCACAGCACAGAGGAACCTTGCTAACTTTTATTATTTACGACCGATATTTCAGTCGGCCAACTCGCGGCTGATATACGGGCTTTAGGATATTCTTGAATTACCTGAGGGCCCTTGATAAATTTCTTTCACGAACCGACTTGCTCCCCTCCCCACCCCTCCCACAAGTAAAGAGGAAACGAGAGAAGGAGAGTGAGAGAGAGAGAGGGGGGGGGGGTGAGAAAGACAGAGAGAATGAGAGAACTCGAGTTATACCACCCTCTTTATTCTTTTCAGTGATTTCTCTCGAAAGAACGGATAAGACGGGTAGATCGTTGTCCAAGATTAATCATATTTTCTTTCGTATCGTCTAATCGTTCTCTAACGATTCTATTTAGAAAGAGTTGAGGCAGAGTACGTTTCTATATTACGTAATTTTAACGGTGATCAATATCGTTGGTATAATTCTTGATAGGACGTAGGACATGTTCGAGTTGGTTCGTTGAAAGAGTAGTACGGTTAATGAGGATAAAATCTGAGGGTTAGAGAGAATGAAAGAGAGAGAGAGAGAGAGAGAGAGAATATCTAGTAGATCGTAAGACATTAGAAAAGGATTCCTTTGGGAAGTTGCAGGAGATAGAGGAACGTAAAACAGATTTGTAAGGGTTTAGTTGGTTACGTTTGAGCGAAGATAGAAAGGATTCAAAGGATATGAATAGTTACTTGGAAGAAATAAAAGAGTGTATGAGAGAGAATAAGAGAGAGAGAGAGAGAGAGAGAGCATGCATCATCGTCACCCATTCGTCCAGCATCCGTATCTTTATCTATCAACTTACGATATACCTATTCTACCTATCTTCCTTCCTTTCTTCCTTCCACTCCTGAACAACCCTCCACTACGAATATCTTCCTCCTCCTCCTATACCTCCTCCGAGCCTCTCTCCATCCCTCCCATCCAACCCAACCCAACCACCGAACCTAACCCAACCCAACCCAACCCAACCTCCTCCACCTCCGCCTCACCCCGTGAAGGGTCTGAATTTGCATTTTATTCGCAGCGTGGACCGCCGGCTCGTGGGTAACGTTCTTCCGCAGCGCGGACATTTATTTTAATTAAATTACTCCGGAGCGTCGAACAACCCATTTCCTATAAATTATCCCCTCACCGCTCTTTTGCGCGACGCGCCGAGGCATTAATGTACCCGCTGATCCCACGTTGTGTGCCATTGAAATGAAATAAAAGCACGGCTGTTACCCGGAGTACGAAAACGTTCTGCTGGTTGGCCCATTCTCACCCGCGGATTCAGTTGAACGGCGCAGTTCTGCTCTACTGTAGCTGCTACTACTGTCGCTTCCCTTTCATTTACCACGTAATCACTTTCCGCGAGTGTGCGTACGACTACCAAAGACCGATTAACGGACTGGTCAACACCAGGGTGAGAGAAGATCTTTTCTATAAAGATAAACGATATACGTGGGTGTGCGTACGTGCGCACCTCTGTGCGTGCGGGGGAAGTTGACCCGTTGGAACGTATCCACGATTGACCGATACGAATCATAATTTCATTTATATATATATATATATATATATATATATATATATATATATATAATGTAGTATATAAATAGAAAATATATATATTATGTCGTCAAGGATGAAATTTGTAGAGAGAAAAAAAGGCAAAGTTAGTTGATAACTTACAAATTTTATCCTTGACGACTTGATATTATATTATTATGTACAGTATGTATGTGTGCGTTTGTGTATATATATATATATATTACATTGTATCATTATGTATAATGACACGCACGCACGCTCACACACGCACATAGATTAATATAACATATACTAGTATGTATATATATAATGAACTTTTCTATATTTAAACGTAATGAACCCTGCTATTAAATTAATTCTCTCGAAGATTGTCTTAATCCATGTATTTCAAACAACAGATCGTTCCAATGACGTATCTAAAACCTTCGTTCACGTTAATAGAATATACATCGTTTATTTGTCAAATACAAATGATGACAAATAATTAATGAAAAGTAATCGAACGAGATAATATACGAATATGTAGATACACGATTGCAATCATGTATATATACCAGCGTCGCATCGTGCGACGTATAAACGCGCGTGCCGCATGTGCATATAGGTTAGTTCGTTCGGCGCATGCGCGATGAACACGAGGTTAGGTTTTACGAAGCGGTAGAGGTAAACACAACCTCACTCCGCGATGCGATCTTACGTTAGAGTAGATTCTAATGGAACGGCTATGGGAAATCCAATAACAATAACAACGACGAATAACAAATAGATAAATTTACGACCAACCTGATAAGTGACATCCTCGTCGAATTTACCGCGCGTAGCACCGACATTTAACGTTTGCACGCAACACTTATCCGCGTTCCACACGTACAAAACGTCGTCACGAATCTCCAAAATGTTGTGCGTCTCCTTCGCATTACCGGGCAAACTTCTTTTCAATTCCTTGAACAAACGTTTGTCGTTCAAATGCAACGGATCGGTACACGAGGACATATTTTCCTTCGGGACGCTTCTAACGAGGTTAAAACGGACGGGAGGACTCGACGCACAACGCGCGCGATAACATTCCGAGCAGCTGACGAGCAGTCTTGCCAATCTTGTTAATATCGAATTGTAACGATCACGTGATTACAATGGCGCCACTTTGTCGAAGATTCAAACGCATTTTATTGTACTAATTAACATCGTCGTATATCATTTATTTACGTACGTTCGTGGACAAACGTATCTTTATCTCGATAATTATCGCGGCCGGATGATTGAGAATGAAATAATTAATCTGAAATAGTTTTTTTCTTATTTTTTATCCTTTTTTCTTTTCTCTCTTTTTTTTTTTTTTTTTTTTTTTAATAAGATTTGTCAAATATTCGTTACTGAAATGAAACGAAAAAGAGATAAAGAATTGATTACAATAGTTCTTTTATTATTATAACAATCATTTAATCGAATAATTCGATAAGTATTTTTCGACGAAGAAAAGCAAAAGAAAAGAAAAAAGATAAAAAATAATAATCGTTGGCGATCAAGGCCCCGGAGGGATTCGAACCCTCGATCTCCTGTTTACTAGACAGGCGCTTTAACCAACTAAGCCACGGCGCCGATGTTTCTAACGTGAAATTATTAAATTTTTATCATTAGTATACCAATCCTCGGTTTTATTAATTCATCGTAACGTAATATATACATTAATTACGATACATATTATATATTCTTTAATTCATATACTCGCGTTCGTTCGCTTTTTTTTTTATAGAAGGCATTATGTTTATTAACTTATATATTTCTCATTGTATGACATCGTATTATTATTTATTTATTATATAATGTTAATATATACATCAGTATAGTCTATATATATATATATATGAAATAATTACGATATAACTTATCGATTAACCATAATGTAAAAATTGTAATATAAGCAATCATGATTTAAATCGTAATGTAGCATAAAGATAGTCAATATTTTATTCGGGTTCCTTTACATGGTTATATCAATAATAAAAATAAAAAAATTAAGAGCAAAAAATTACGCCCCCGGGTGGGCTCGAACCACCAACCTTTCGGTTAACAGCCGAACGCGCTAGCCGATTGCGCCACGGAGGCGATTTGACCGTGGTTTTCTTAAAGAGAATAATATTCTACCGATCTACAAAATATCGTCCAGATTTAAAGTGAATGGTAGTATCAGTAAACCGTAAACGGTCTACGTTGATCGTACAAAAAACATCCCTTAAAAAAAAAAAAAGAACAAAATTACGAATCAAAGATTATCGTTAACAAACGATTGGAATCGTTCAACGGGGAAGTAATTATTTCAAAGGAAATAATATCTAACTCGGTCGTGTGTTTCATCAAAACGAATTTCATTTCACTGTGGGGAAAATTAATCTGATATTTAATTTAATCTGATATTAGCTATCGCTGTTTATAACAACGTCGTTAGAAGTACGTACGTATATATAGCTATGGAAAGTTAAGGCCGAATAATCAGAGAGAAGCACGGAGTATTATTATCGTACCGAACAAAACGGAAATCGAACAGATGCGCGGAGACAAAAAGAGAGGCCTCGATGAAATATCGTTTCGCTAACTGAACCTGAATAAAAGGAGGGTGGTGTTGGTTGTAGAGCAGAGAGAGAGAGAGAGAGAGAGAGAGAGAGAGAGAGAGAGAGAGATAGGGGTGTTTGTGGTGGTTTAGAAACATAAAGATCTATATATATATATATATATATATATATATATATATATATATATATATATATATATTATATAGGAGTTGTTGAGTAGAATACTTGTTATATACGAACGTGAAATAGTCTGGCAGTTGCATCGAAACCATATATATATATATATATATATATATATATATATATATATATATATATATATATATATACAGTTAATTAAATGGGGTTGGCTCATTAGTAACTGTCTATATGCAAGGCGATGGGCGAGACACGATTGGAGGGTGGTCCCAAGGTGATTTATCCGTCACGATGGATCGCAGATGTTCGACTCGCGTACCTCGTACGCACTGTATATGCCTCATCATAATGGCACTCGTAATTAGAACGATACGCGGAGTTCGTTTAACCGTACGCATAACGAAACTAAAAACAACCACCCGATGGGTGATCCTTCCTCTGACATCCTAATTCCTCCCTTTTTTCATCCTTCTTCTTCCTTCCATCGCTCGCACTCTTTCCTTCCCTCCCTCCCAAGCCCGCCCCCGCAACGAGCATTATCTCGATTAGATTATTTCCCATTGACATTTCAACGCGATAACGTTGAGATTAGATCGTCAATATTTCAATTTGTATTAACGCGTGGGCAATCGTGTAAAGTACGAATATTGTTCGTCCTGAATATATTTAAATATATATATATATATATACATACTCACATGCATATATGCACGCGCACACGTATCGTTGTTCGCCATGATCTATATTATGTACGTATTGTCTCTCGCAAATTAACGTGCAATCCCACGTGGATCACGCTATTAGAAAAAAAAAAAAAAAAAAAGGATAATATAGAAAAATAAACGATCCTTCTAATCACGGATTTAAGATTAATCCTAGTTGTTACCTAAGCCAATGTCTTCGAGAATACCTATAGAGGTCTCTCTCTCTCTCTCTCTCTCTCTCTCTCTCTCTCTCTCTCTCTCTGTGTCCTTCTACCGAGTTTTGGGTTAGCTGACGCTAATGGTCTGTTTAAATTGTGCGTTTAATTACAAGTAAGAGACAGTTGCAACGGAATTTATCGGTCACCGTTAACATACCCCTAACCCCCCTTTCTCCCCATTTCTCCCACCTTTTGTTCCTAATCTACGGAGTAGATATTTGGTCTAAACACGGAGTATCGTGCGTCCCTCCTCGTCCCTCTTCCTTCCCTCTCTCCCTCCCTCCCCCGCCATCCTTCCTTACCACCCCTTTTATATACAGTAAGACGTATCTTATTGCTTTTTAGTAACCATTTCGATCCGGTTAAAACGGGCGGGGCGGGGCGGGGCTCTGTACGGTCGGGGGAGGGGAGGAGGTGCTGGTGGAGGAGGAGGAGAAGGAGGAGGGAAAGCCGTGCGCGTTGGGTTTTCGTGAGAATTTCATTGTCTAGCGTTGTATAATAAATCGCGTTAACCTTAATGCGCGCCCTTGAATATTGCAACGTCTCCCGTAACATATTCATTGTAATATCTCGGAGGAATTGGACGAGATGAGTGTACGCGAGCATTGCGATCAGACAATCTAAATTAATTCACGTCCGATGGTCTCTTCATTTAAATCGATTCGTTGAAAGGCGTGAAGAGAGAACAAAATTGTTCTACTCTTTTCTATTTCCTTCTTTCTTTCTTTTTTTTCTTATACGCGCGAAATTTCGCAACCCCTTTCGTATTCGTAAACCCGCGTAACGAGGTTCGCTCGTATCACCCCCTCCTCTCTCTCTCTCTCTCTCTCTCTCTCTCTATCTCTCTCTTTCCTTTTCTCTACGTATTTAGATTACGCGGATGAGTTGGTACCCCTCCTATACATCGACTTAGATACACGGTACTTTATAGAGGTAAATGTATGGTGGAATCCTACGTACGTAAATACATAGATAGCTACGCATATATATATATATGTATGTACGTTGAGTTAAGTCTTTTGGTTGAATCTTGAACATGTAACGATGTAACGGGTGAGCATTACAACGACCAGCAGTGCCAGGTGCGGCTTACCTTTTGTAAATCGAGTTAATCGAAATAATTGCGAGCGTATATATATATATATACATACATACATACATACATACATACATACATACATATATATATATACGACATATATATATATTACGACTGATATTATCGTCGTAATGGATAAATTACGATTAGGAAATATCGAGACTGATCTTGTCACCGTTGTTACGAGTGATATCAACCACTCGACGATTGTATATCGAATAGAGTCGATAATTAGTCGACGATAGGTTCGTCGTTTTCTTTCTTTACTTTCTCATTCCTCTCTCTTTCTCTTCGAATTCCAAACTAACGAGACACAATTCCCTCGACTCGAACGAGACACGCGTACGCCCAAACGAACACGCATAGACAGAAAAAGGGACAGAGATAAAATAAAACATATAGATAGATAGATAGATAGATAGAGAGAGAGAGAGAGATTTCGACGATGACTAGTGGGATTTTCTTCGTTCGATATCTCTTTTTCTTCTTCCTCCTCCACTTCTACTTTTTATTCTCTCTCTCTCTCCCCCTCTCTCTCTTTTTTACGTCCTTCTTTCTACCGAGAGTATCTCTTCAATTAACTAATGGCCCCGTTAGATTTCGACGAACGGATCACGAACACCCGTTAGACAATACGTCTTGGCACTCGTAGGTCATTGTGGCGTTGAAAGGGAGTAACTTATAGGGGCATTGGGAATTACCAGTTTATTATTAGGGAGATAGCATAGAAGGCCAAGATCAGGGGTTGCTGTTAATTCTCCTAACACTTGGCTCCCTGGAGAGAACACGCTGCCTTAAGACTTCCACCTTTCCACCTTCCTCCTTCCCACTTCTCTTCTCATTCCTTCAAGCAACCAACCCTCCACCCCCTCGCCACTTCTCTCTCTCTCTCTCTCTATCTATCTATCTATCTATCTCTATCTCTCGCATTAGCCCTATTCCACCATTCCCATTCGTGGAGAACTCGCGCGCTCGAAGAACGAGCCCGTTTCAACCTTACCCCCTCCCTCCCTCTTCTTACCAGCCGAGAACACAACTCGAATCGCTGCCGCGTTAATTAGTACTTTACTTTAAACGCAACCGCGGTTACGTACGCCGATTTCGCACGGCCATCGATCGACCGAGCTCTCGAAATTTTTGCGAAACATTTTCTTGCCAACACTCACTACCCATCCGACCACTCGCTCGCTCGCTCACTCATCCCTTTCTTACCTTCTCTACCACCACCTTCACAACTCACAACCCTGTCTCCTTCTCTCGTCTTCTTCTTCTTCATTATCTTTCGTTTTTCCTTTTTTTTATTTCATTCGTTTTGTTTCGTTCTATCATCCCTCAACAATTCGACCTCATCTCCCATCTTTGTCCGTCGAGTTGGTTATTTCTTTCGAGCTCCGTACTGAAAAGAAAAGAAAAGAAAAGAAAAGAAATGCAAAAAAAAAAAGGAAAAAAGAAAGAAAAAGGAAAAAAACAGAAAAGAGGAAGGTATTTTGATTGGATAGTAGGCCTGTTTATTTAGGTGGTAAGTAAGGTTCGTGTATATATATACGATACGTATCGTTCCTGGATAAGAGGTTTGCCTTTGACGTATAGAAGATGTCGACGTCTGCTCGGGTCTGGCACGTTCCTGTCCTCGATTCGTCTTCCCATCAACTTCCGCCACACACACAAACACACAAACTGACACATACACGCACGAACACGTACACGCGGAATCCTTTTACGTCTTCTATCTTCTATCTCGTTGGTTATATAAATGGTATACGCGTCTGGCGAAAACCTAGAACGTCGACACGTAAAGATACGTGAAGCCTTCGCCGGCGCAGATTGCTCTACGTTTTACCCAGACCGTTCGATTTATCAATCGGTTTCTTCTACCTTTATCTCTCTCTCTCTCTCTATCTCTATCTATCTCTCTATCTATCTATCTCTCTTTTATCCCTTATCTGCTAACTCTCTCTCTCTCTCTCTTTCTCTCTCCCTTCCTTTGGCCATCCTTTCATCGTCGTCCACAAAGTGATCTCGTTCGACGAAACTCGCTCGTTTATCTGCATTGAAAAGATAATGGATAGACGGATAGATTTAAGTCGGAGTAAAAGTAAGAGAAAGATAGATAGATAGAGAGATAGAGAGAGATAGAGAGAGAGAGAGAGAGGATAAGAAACAAATAAATAATAATAACGTCCAATGGAATAATATCTCGAAGGATTATTAATCGATATTAAAGGGAACACGCAAGTTTGAATCTTCTTAATGCGTCCGAAACGCTTCGTATTATTATTTTATCGTACTTCGTCGAGATGCGACGAGACGAGAAAAGAATAGAAAAGAGAGGGAAAGGGAAGAAAAACTAAATGGAAAAAAAAAAAAAAAAGAACGAAAGAAATTCGATCCCGTCCCATAGACATTCACAAGGGTTTTCGACTGGTTAATCGAAAAGAAGGCTTTTTGGGAAGTGTCCTTTTTACCTTTTCGTAGGGATGGCCCGTAACGAGGTCGCTACCGGGCTAACTATGCCGATAAATTAAATGTCTTAATGAAAATGTGCCGTTATCGTCCGTTACAAGAGAGAGAGAGAGAGAGAGAGAGAGAGAGAGAGAGAGAGAGAGAGAGAGAGAGAGAGACTGAACGAGCTGCCACGAGGACGGACCTCTCCGTTCGTCGTTTAAAAATGAAACGAAAGGAAAACTTGGTGGAACGATGGAAAATACCCTTGTAAAAATATCAAGATAAGAAGAGTAGTGACTCCTGGAATGGCTGAGGGTGGAAGAACGAGGAGAACGAGGGGATACGGGGGGATGGGGATGGTTGAAGGGGTGAGATGAGATATTATGTTAGTTGTTCGTACTTTCTACGAACAAAAGAAATTGCGAGAAACTATTTAAATGAATTATTATTTCGATTTTATGTATATATATATATATATAATATTCTTATCATTTTGATATCACTGATTATTATCATACGATTATTACGATAGACGATATAAATCTTCGATAGGATTAATCGGAGATTAATTGGTTCTTTATACACGAAGAGCGTATCGTTTGGAATTGTTTACAAATCGATCGTTATTGACGCACTTTCGAGATAGAGACGAGAGTATCAGAGAGAGAGAGAGAGAGAGAGAGAGAGAGAGAGAGAGAGAGAGAGAGAGAGAGAGAGAGAGAGAGAGAGACAGAGAAAGAGCACTCGAGTTTAATGAGAAAGATTATACGATAATCCTACGAAAGACGAATGTTTTATTCTCCGTCGAATTTTCTATTTTTTTTTCTTTCTTTCTCTCTCTTTCTTTCTCCCTCCACTTGTCCTTTCCCTTTCCTTCCCCCTTTTTTATATTTAATTAACGCGTTTACGATAGAGCGAGAGAAAGAGAGTAAGAGTCACCGAAAAGCGTTGTCGCTTACGTATCTACGGTCAATTAAAAATCCATATTAGGGTTATAAATTTTCACTTATCTCCTTTACGTTCATCGTAAGGAAAAGAAAAAAAAAAAAAAAGTTACGGGGCAACGATAGCACTTCTAAAAGGTGCCCTTTAGGCTTTAAAATAAATTGAAAAATCACGTGACGCGTAACACCGGCCGTTAATAAGCGTAACGGTTTCTTTTTTCTTTTTTCTCTTTCTCTCTCTTCTCTTTCTTTGTTTTTTCTTTCTTTTTTTCTTTTTTTTTCTTTTTTTTTTTTACGAAGTCCAAGCACGATATCGCATTATCATATCGTCCGTAAACGAATGTATTTCATTAGGTGTTTTAATACGGAATAAGTATAATTTAATTTCGAATGGGTTATTTTCACGTTTCTCACGTAATTAGGCTAATACAAATTTCTCAGGTTTATATACCGATTTAAATGGACAACTTACACGTATGTATATGTATGTATGTATGTATGTATGTATGTATGTATGTATGTATGTACGATAACAATCAACGATACGTAGAAATTAGTCCATTTCATTGAATGAGAACGATAAACGCGTTTTATCAATTATTTTTTTTTTTTTTTTTATACGGAATCCATCCTTCTTCAGTGACTTTTACATATTCGTAACAAAAAAAAAAAATATATATATATACATACATAATAAAAATACAATAAATATTATAAATATAATCAACATACGTATATAAATGGGAATACGCACGTAACGTACGTTGGAATTTAGTATCGAGATGAAGTATAATATTCATAGGCAGAGGAAGTAATAGAAAAAGTCCTCCGATGGACGTCATTCTTTATATGCAAAACGTAATATCTAGATACGTATCTATACGTATTATATACATACATACATACATACATACGTGCGTACATAGATAAACGAAGATATATGCCTAACGTATCTCGAATAATGGGAACGTTGAAAATCTTTATAAACGTCGGATATAAACGCGAAAGAAATTAATATATATATATGGACAATAGAATTTTCCTTTCTTTTTTCCTGCTTTCGTTAATCTTTCTCGAACATCCTTTTTCCTTTTTTTTTTCTATTTTTTATTTTTTATCGATATTACAGGCTCGTCACCCTTTTGCAAACGTTATTATATCATTATATTATTAATATAAACGACTCGAAAGATCGTTTCGTCCGTATTATTTCAACTTATTGTATATATATATATATGCACGCATACGTAACCGAGGTACGTACGGGTTATACGTATTTATTTATTTCATATATCCTCGCGGTCTCTGTCAAATTTTTTCCGCTCTTGCAGAAGACAGTCTGTCCAAAGTTGTCCGACCATAGGACAAACACGAGGCGGGCGGAAAAGTACCGCGTGTATGGACGACGGTGGGTGATTCTTTAAGCGTGAAATAAATAACACACGGGGGGACACACACAAACACGAACACACACACACACACGCGGCGTGGTTGCTCCGAGTACCGAAAACGTGACACAGACCAGTTTTCTGACCCTCCTCTTCCCTCCTCCGTCCTCCCTCCGTCGCCTCCATAGCCGCTCCGACGGAGTCGTAGGCACGTCACGTTAACGAGAGAGAAAACCCCGGGCAAAAAGCACACATTTTAACGTCAACAATTAAAAATATTATACATATATTACACCGTCCTAGCTGCCTGCCTGACTGGCTGGTTGGTTCGTTGGTTGGTTCGTTGGCTGGTTGGTTGGTTGCTGCTGTAGCTCTACGAACGGGGCTGTAGTATCATTCTCTCTCTCACTCTCTCTTTCTCTCTCTCTCTCTCTCTTGTTCCTCGGATATCGTCTTCCCTTATGCTTTACGAGAGACAAACTTGTCTCGTACGTACGCGAGTAAGAGAAAACAAAAAGTACAAAAAGATAAAAAAAAAAAAAACAAAGGAAGAAGAAGAAGAAGAAGAAGAAGAAGTATTCGCATTAGCCATGAAATAAATTCATCTATGGCTTTATTTCCCCCACTTTTGTCCCCTCTTCATTCTCTCTCCTTCTCTCACTCTCTCTCTCTCTCTCTACCTACCTATCTATCTATCTATCTCTTTCTCATTTTCCTTTTTGTCATAACGGATCATTTGTATCGTATTAATAAACGTGGTCCACGTTCGCGTATATAACGTAAAAAGGTGGGGGAGGGGGGGTTGGTAGGAGGTATTGGAGTAATTAACAAACCGTTCTCGTTCCCGAACGATCCTTTATTAATCGAGCGAATAATTAGCGTAACGAGGACACCAGAAAAAGAGAGAGAGAAAGAGAGAGAGAGAGAGAGAGAGAGAGAGAGAGAGATAGATAGATAGATATTCACTATGGGTGAAAAAGCAACAGTAGAAATTTTTTTTCACGAGTTAACTCGGTACTATACAGAAGAGCTATAACGGACGCACAAGCACACGCACAAACACACACACGCGTTAGTTCGTGCTTCGATGATAAACGATTGTGTGAAGGGGCTGTAGTGGTGGTGGTGGTGGTGGTGGTGGTGGTGGTGGTGGTGATGAGGGATCGGGGAGGTGGGGGTTGGGTGGGTGGTCGATCGAGTATTGGCACGTCCCATACGTGCGGGGCCATATAAATGAATCGCGTCCCCGGGGCCGTATCTTATGGGGAATACGAAACATTAATGGACGAATGCGTTACCAACGACGGTAACGAATAGCTCGTGACCGTTTGTCGATTTATTTGTTACGAACGATTCTGTCACCGTGGACGCGCCGAGGAATCGTTTCCGGGTGGGCTTGCCATTAGTTTTCTCGTTTCCTCTCTCCCTCCCTCCCTCCCTCCCTCTCTCTCTCTCTCTCTCTCTCTCTCTCTCTCTCTCTCTCTCGGTCAAACGATGATATCGATGGTTGCTTTTTTCTTCTTTCGTTTTTCATTCCTTTCGTACACGTTCTTTGTTTTTTTCCTGTTTCCTGTTTTTTTTTGTTCTTTTCTTTCTTTACCAACTCATTCCTCGTTCGAAGTACTTTATTAGCTCGTTTCACGTTATAGATCAATTATGGCCAACGATATCAACGTATTCATCCACGCCCTCCCCCACCACCGAATAGAATTATGAGAAATACGCGAATAGAATTATGAGAAATCCTCCTGTTCATATATTTTTCTTTTCCTTTCTTTCTTTTTTTCTTCTTTTTTGTGTCATCTCTTTCCATCGCAAGTAACGACGAAAAAGGATAAAGAAAAAAAAAAAAAAAGAATGAGAAGTCCCGTTGATCTTTTTGTTTCCTTTCATTCATTCTTTCTTTCTTTCTTTCTTTCATTCATTTTTCTTTTTGGCGTCATCTCTTTCCAATGCAAGTACCGACGAAATTGGTAAAAAGAAATATATATATATATATATATATATATATATATATATATGTGTGTGTGTATATGTATATATGAAGAAAGAAAATGAAAGAAGAAACAAGTATAGAGGGCTTTTTTTGAGTCCTCCCACTCCCCACCCCTCCCTACCCTTAGGCAAAGCTAGACGGTCAGCCAGCTAGACTTGTTACGAGCACGTAAAGAACCCCGAGCGTGTAACGAGGTTTTTGCCTAGCAAAAG
Organism: Dolichovespula sylvestris; assembly: GCA_918808275.2. NCBI lineage: Eukaryota > Metazoa > Arthropoda > Insecta > Hymenoptera > Vespidae > Dolichovespula > Dolichovespula sylvestris. Next base: position 3,931,577 of record OU964977.1, read on the forward strand.
TGGTACGGCCTAGCGGGCATTTGCATAATGATTGCAATTACTATTTTCCACAGTCGGTCCTGTACGATCTATGACGCGTTACGAACGATAACCGTCGAATGCATCGGAGACACGTGAAAATCCCGTTAACGTTTCTCTTTCGTACGTAAGATTATTGGCCGTGAGGGGGTGGGTTGGATTGGGGGGTTGATACAGGGGTGGTAGAGAAGCGGGATTGGGCGGAGGGAAGGGAGTGAAGAGAACGAATGAAACGAATGATTCGGTCGACGGACGTTGCGAGGGTCCTAGCTTCGTAATGACGAAAAATATCGATGCCTCTCATTTCTTCCTAAGTTACGACATTAAGGGAGATCTTTTTTCCTTTTTTTTCTTTTACCTCGACGCATTAGAGGATGTTTCCTGGAATGTGACGGAAAAGAAAACGAAAAATATATATATATATATATATATATATATATATATATATTTAAATATATCGAGAAGCAATCGTCTCTATAAGTAAATACGTAAGTGGGATGATCCCCCTTCTCACGGGTGTCGGTACGGTAGATATCGTTAGAAAAGGGAGGGACTAAAAGCTAAGGGGTCGCTAGTCGAGAGCGTCTTCTTATCGACTGGAAGATACGACGCAAAACGGCTCGCCCGCTTTCCGATAGAAAGGGGTAGCTGCGACTTTTACTTGTACGATCGTTTTAAACCGGCCCCTCGACCTCCCCTTCCTCCCTACCCTACTCCCCCGATCTACCCACTCATTCGATCCAATAGAACAAAATTATCATTCTCGTTTCTCGAATCGTTTCTCTAACAATTATTTCGACGGGACTTGTGTGTGCCCGCGTCGAGCGTGTTTTTAGAATCGCTTTTCTATCGACGATACAATCGATAAACAAGCGTTTGAACGAAAATTGTTCAAACAGAAAATATCATACGAAATGCGTCGGGAGGGGGGTGGGGCGAGGGAGGCTATTAATTTTCTATTAGTCTCGTCTATGTTAATGAATATAAATCATTTTAGACGTGCGTCATGGACGAAATAAACGGCTGCCATCGATTGTAATAAGTCGGCCTGAATTACACATAATATTGTAACCACAGTGCTTCATATTTGAATATTACTCTGCCTGTGGATTAATGGAACTGAATTGCTCGTATAATAGTCATGCGAAACACCAACTCCTGTCAGTGTGGGTTATCCCTGATAAATCTATTGTTATTATAATATTATTATGTCGAGATTAACGAAGAGAGTACGTGGAGAGAGAGAGAGAGAGAGAGAGAGAGAGACATTTGATAGATTAATGATTAATAATAATTTTCACTGTGCACATACGTATCAACAAAATTATAACGCGAACGCACGCGTTTTTATTCACGTTCGTATAAGGTCAATCGTTTGATAGATACCAACGGGAGATTACGTTTTTCCAAAAAAAAAAAAAGAAAGAAAGAAAGAAAGAAATAGAAAGAAAGAAAAGACTTCTCTTTCAGTACAAAGGCACGAAAGAGAAAAAAAGGAAGTAAAAAAAGAAAAGAGGAAAAAAAAATTAAGAAGGAAAGCAAACCAATCCTTTTCTTTTCTTTTCCTATCCCTTTTTTTTCTCCTTCCTCGTCGAATTCCCGCGTGAATTATGGCCATCCAATAGAGAGAGAGAGAGAGAGAGGGAAGTCCCTGTGCCGTGAACTGTATATTGGATTCACGATACGCATTTCGCGTGCTTCGTGATACTCAAATTTCATCCGGTAAATCACCAGGGCAAGTTGGTTGCAACCTTCTCGTCCGACGGGGTTGTTGGGCTCGTTGAAAAGGGTCGTGATTTCTTTCGCTTTGATCGAACCGAGAAAGGAGGAGAAACGAAACCAAGTTCGCATAGTCCCCCGTCTCTCTCTCTCTCTCTCTCTTTCCTTTTTTTAAGCTGGCGATCGTGTTTTGCGTGATTTCCGTGTAACAACGCCGTTCAAATCGATCCGTATCTCTAAACTCACGCTTAATATCGATTAAAGAACGACAATTCGAACTTACGTACTTACTTACTTACGTACGTATTCAAGTACATACGTACATTGCACGTAAAACGCGTTCTATCCGATATAAATAATAAATCTGTACGTAATAGAATAAAAAATAATTCCAATAACATGATTATCGTTCAAGTTTCCCGTATATAATTCCGATCAAAATCGATCCCTCCTTTCATTCCCATTTCATTTCGTTTTATTTCATTTCATTAGATCTCTTCCAATCGATTTCATTCGAATACAAATTTCTTTCATTCGTATATAATATTATTTATCGCGAATAACTCCGTTATTATTAGCTGTCGCGATTTCGAGCTCACGTCGCGTATAGGTTTATTACATATTCTATCTCTCTCTCTCTCTCTCTCTCTCTCGCGCTCTCTTTCTCGAAATTAAAAAAGAACAGAAATGTATCGGGGTGAAGGGAGATGGAAAGAGGTGGATAGAAGGCCGTTTATATCCAGGATTATATCGGCATCGCCCTATCAATTTCCACCCTCGAACAATATACCGAAGAAGGTAACGCGACGTAGAACGAACGGTTTAGTTCGTTCGTAGGGGTTGGGCTTGTGTGTGGCGGATAGGTAGGTAAAGAGAGTGGGAGGGAGAGAGAGAGAGGGAGAGAGAGAGAGAGAGAGGGATACGGGATTCCCGATGCGGCCTGTTGTATTATAAAATATTGAGGCATCTCTCTCTCTCTCTCTCTCCTACGTTCGAGAAGAGATAGATATTTCAGGTGGCAGGAGACTTTTCTCCGGTAGTAAGCAAGACGAAAGCATGAGACCGAGTAGGGACGAATTTAAATAATGCAACGAACGATTTTCCTCTCTTGCCGAAAATATCCAGAGGCAGCCAACGGGGACCAGAGGTAGGAGGAGGGGAGGGGGAGGGGGAGGCGTGGAGGAACCTAAGGAACGAGGGCGAGAGTCGTCGACGTCGTCGTCTTAGTCGTCGTAGTCGTCGGGACTCGGAAATGAGGGGGTAGTATATACCGGTGCGTGCGTTTCTTCTTCTTCTTCTTCGTCTTCTTCTTCTTCTTATTCTTCTTCTTCGTTCTTTTTCTTTTTTTTTGTTTCGTTTTTGCTTGTTTTCTTCTCCTCGTGCGAGCAGTAAAAAACACCGTATACAGCGACGTATATGTACCGTACATCTAGGAATGCACACACGCACACACACACACACACACGCACACGCACACGTCCTTCCTTTTTACTTTCGATCCACGCGTTATCGCTTGAATTTAATTCGTACGCGATCATCGTTTTTGCCTTTTATCCCTCGATCGGCGATTAACGTGACGTAATTAAGTTGGTGGTGGTGGTGGTGGTGGTGGTGGATGGTAGTATTTATTTGAGATAGACCTTCTTTCTCTTAACCATTTTTTATTTTTTATTTTCTTTCTCTTTTATTTTCTTTTCTCTTTACTCCTTCAAATCCAAGATTTCTCCATCGGCCATAGAGTAGCGAGAGAGTAGGGGGTGGAGGGGTAGTAAGAGTAGGAGTAGGAGATTCATGGGAGGGGGTAGGTAGTATTGGTCAGACCCCCTTCAATAACCTCGATACAAAATTCTTTTCACGGTGTTACTATGAATGCCTATAGGAAATATATGAAAGGCAAGGCAAGGCGAGGCGAGGCGAGGTAATGGGAAGGGAAGGGAAGGGAAGACAAGAGAAGGGTAAGGGTAAGGGTAAGGGAAAGGGAAGGCAAGTTACAAGGCTACTCTCAGCAGTCCGCGCGGTCCGACGTCCGGGTCTTGCCTTCCTTCTACTCTTTCCTCGATTCACAAACACAGTGCAGCAACGAAAACTTACACGCGCGTGTTGTTGGCTCGGTGCTTCCTCTCTCTCTCTCTCTCTCTCTCTCACACACACACACACACTATCTCTCTCTCTCTCTCTCTCTCTCTCTCTCTGCTTATATACGGAACGAGCGTTTGCAAGGCGTCTATAAGCCCCGACCCTCGTAATGAAACATAAATTATTCAATCGAAATCAGCCACCACTACCTCCGCGTACCGACAAGAGCGCCGGCTATATACGGCGGCTACCTACCACCGACGCGGAGATCTCGAGAGTACGCCAACGTACCGCACCGCACCGCAACGTAACGTAACGTAACGTAACGTAACGTAACGTAAAACGCATCCTGCTCCGTTTTTCTTTCTTTCTTTTTTCTTCCACCCACCCAGCCACCTCGTTCTTTTTTTCCTTCCTCTTCTTCCCTCTTTCTTCTTGTTAACCCCTCTCCCCTCCCTCGAACCAACTCCGTCCCATCCCCTTCCACAGCCCCCTCCGAAAACGGCCTTTAAAAACCCAAACCCCGTCGAAACCCCTCTTTTACGTTCTCTCTCTCTCTCTCTCTCTCTCTCTCTCTCTCTCTCTCTCTCGCGCGAAGTGAGCGAAGTGAGCGAAGTGAGCGCGTTTCGTAGAAAAGTGAAAAAGTCAAAGTAACTTCGGGTCCTCTTTTCCTTCCTTTTTTCCTTCCTTCTTTATGTCTCTCTCTCTCTCTCTCTCTCTCTCTCTCTCTCTCTCTCTCTTTATGCCTTTTCTTTCCATCTTCCTCTCTTTTCTTTTTTCTTTTTCTTTTTTTTCTCTCTTCAGCACAACCTCCACAGCACCATGCTCGCGCACGTACCTTCCACGAGCGGAAGGAAAAAGGGGGGAAAGGGACGGCGCACGCGTTTCGTTTCGTACGATCTCTCGCGTTTTTTATTCCGCATCCCTCGAACCTCCACCAACCTCGACCAACCTCCACCAACCTCCATCGCCCATCTCTTCTCTTCTCTTCTCTTCTCTTCAACCCGCGAAAGTCTCTCTTTCGTTACTTACGCGCCTCGTTTTACGAGCCTTTGCGCCGTCCTCTCGGGGGAAAGGGGGGGAAAAGTAGGAGGAAGAAAGGAAAGAGAGGAAAAAAGAGGAGGAAATAAAATGGAAAAGAGGAAAAAGGAGGAGAGAGAGAGAGAGAGGAGAGGGAAAAAAAGGGAAAAGGTGATCGCGAACTCGGCATAATGACTTTGTAAGCGTGGTTTCGGTGCTCTGGAACAAGGGATGAGATAGATAAGCAGACAGAAGGAAAGCTGCCGGGTAGATCGAGCTTTGAGTGCGCAAGCCTACTCTCCCTTCATCTCTTCTCTCTCTCTCTATTTCACCCTCTTTATCTATCCCTCTCTTTTGTATTATGAAGCCTTTTTTTGCTCCTTTCCCTTTACCTCTTTTAACTCTTCCGTCTATAACCCAACTAATGTTAAACATAAGATCCCTTAAAACGTAAATCCCGATACTGTTAAAAGTTAACATCGACTTTTTCTATATACATACATACATACATACATACACACACACACACACACACACACGTACGTAGATAAATCAAATTTCTTCTATCGAATACGTCGCGATCGGTGGAACATAAAAACGGCGGAGCAGCGTTTCCATTGGATGGAACGCCTTTTTCTTTACTTTGGTTTTTTTGCGGCCTCCCACCTCTCACCCTCCCACCACCCATCTCGATCCATCGAAGCGATAGAAAAAAAAAAGAAAAAATAATAATAAAACGTATATTTCCTCGTGCGGGGATATTCGCACGATGTGAGAATAATATATACATGTACATATATATGTATACGTATATATCTAATTCCAGGTGGAGATATCATCTGTCGCGCTAAGCACGAATCCGATTTGTCATGAGATTAATCAGTTTAGCGCTTTGTCAGGTACGTTGAAGTTCAATCATCGGAATCGTTTTATACGTTCGTGCGTTCTTTATCTATCTATCTCACTCTTCTTTCCATATCCCCTTTCCCCGCTCGTAAAAATATTATTCCCTTTCCCTTATACCTTTCTCTTATCCATTCGATCTCGATAATATTCCCTTTTCACCGTACGATTATCTCCCATTAACGTTGCTCTTATCAACAGTTATGCGAGATAAAAGTGAACCTGAAGAAAATAAAATTGTTGTACCTCGTTGTCGTAGTTTCGTATTCGTTGGGCGAAGGCGTACGTAACGAATACGCGTAACGTGCCAAACCTTTATGTACGTGTTCCACCCTTAGCAAGTGAATATCTATTGAGAAACGAAAGAGAGGGAGAGAGAGAGAGAGAGAGAGAGAGAATGAGCGCGTTACGTTGATTCAAGTTGTAGGCTCCCACGCGTTTCTCCCGTCTGTCTCATCGAGCGTACGATGTTTCCTCCTTGGTTGCTCTTTCACGTTTAGGAGGGGTATGGTATATTCGTTGTTTATCGACAATAGATACCTTTTTCGATTTCGTTCGCGTGCACTGGCAGCTACAACAACGCTCGTATATATTCTTAATCTCTCTCTCTCTCTCTCTCTCTCTCTCTCTCTCACTCACGAGCGTAGGTATACGATCGCGATGAGAGATATCTAAATGTTCAGTGCGGTTCGATGCCAGAGGAGTTGGAGAACGTGTTGATTCGCTCGGTAAAACTCATCTGGAATACTCGCACAGTACGTTCGTTCGTTCGTTTAGGTGGTGAGGGGTGAAGAGAGAGAGAGAGTGAGAGAGAGAGAGAGAGAGAGAGAGAATGAAAGAGAGGGCCTAAAGGGGGTTAATACGGACGAACGAAAGAGAGCGTGCAATGTTGGCCTCTCGACGATGATGGTGGACGCACGAATAGATTTTTATGCAAATTTTATTGATTTCCGATCGTGGCCGACGATAGCGCACGAAACATGCACGTTCTGGTAGCAGTCGTTAGCTGGAAAATTACACCGGGACCGCGCTGCGATTCCGTCTCGCAAATATTCTCATCCTCCTCACCCCTCATCCTCCGCCACCCTCCATCCTTTTAAACCCCTCCTCCTATCATTGGCCGATGCCGTTCTACGAGGCTGTCCTATTGGTCGGGTGGGAAACCTTTCTTTCCTTCTTTAACCGTGCTCTCTCTAACGAGGACAAACGTCGCTCACTTTTCTACAGGGTTGAAATCGCGATTAACGGTCCCCACCCCCGCCCACCCACCCCTCTCTCTCTCTCTCTCTTTCTTGTACCTTTAAACGCTCTTCCAAAACCCAATCCCTTCGTCTTCTAACCTACACCCTCCCTCTCCTTTCCTCAGCCTCCGTGATACCCTCGCTACACTCCCACACACCGCACTTTCTCATCTCTTGATAATGAATTGCAAGCAGCGGGTTTTTTTTATCAAAACGTATTATGTACTTTAGGAATGACACGTGTGTATGTATGATACGTACGTACGTATGTGTGTAGCCTATGTGTGTACGTATCCATAGCTGACTTATCTGGAGCTATTTAAAATAACGTTGGATTAATTTCCCTCCTCGTTCAACGTAAGTCTCGCGGTTATCTTAACATTGTTTTTTCTTTTTTTTTTCTTTCTGGGATTTATAATCGAATAATTTTAATAAATTACACATTTCGTATTTACGCTTTCAATAAAAAAGGAAACAAAAAAAAAAGAAGAAGAATTAAATCGTTCGTTTTATCGAGACGATTTCGATGATAAAATTTACTTGTTCAATCGATTATATCTGTCATTTAATTATTGAATAATTTCTTTTTCTTTTCCTTGTACGAACGAAAATCTTTAATTTGTAAATCTGAATTGATCATTATTATAAACTATAATATTTATATATATATATATATATATATATGTGTGTGTGTGTGTGTGTGTATTAAAACAATTCTTAATTCTCTGTTCAATCAAATATATCTATCATTTAATTATTGAATAATTTCTTTTTTTTTCCTTATACGAATGAAAATCTTCAATTTGTAAATTTGAATTGGTCATTATTATAAACTATAATATTTATATATATATATATATATATATTCAATCAATAAATAAATATATATATATATATGTATAATAAAACAGTTCTCGATTATATTGGATAATCATTAAGATCAAAGATATTCGTTGGGTTATACGCGACAAATTATTGTTCTCTCTCTCTCTCTCTCTCTCTCTCTCTCTCTCTCCCTCTTACTTTCTTTCTTTCTTTAATCCACGTGCGTGCGTGCCTGCGTGCGTGCGTGCGTGCGTGCGAAAAAGAAGAGAAAGAGAGAGAGGGAATAGGTGCGTGACCCAGAGTACGCGATTACTTGGACGGCGCGAAACTCGGACCAATTTGAAATATAACCTGCTCGTTATTAATAAAATTTGCATTTACAAGGGCGAGAAGGTGTCACGGCACGCGGGACGGACGGTACGCGACGATATGGTTAATGGGACGTTCGCGATTACGTTCCTGATTCGTAATTAACGATCTTACCTCGCCGGGGGTGAGGGTGGGGATGGGGGCGTTATTTTGTCGACAAAAAAAAAAAGCAGAAAAAAATACAAGAAGAAGGAGGAAAAGAAAAGAAGAAAAAAAACCGGTGGGAGTAGATATCTCTCTCTCTCTCTCTCTCTCTCTCTCTCTTTCTCTTCACCCTCCCGTCCCGTCTCTCCACTTCGTTTTATTCATTCTCCATATGCGAAATTATTTTTAACGAGAGATTTCGACGGTATAACGAATTTAAAAAATATCTTATCTCCCGAGAGAGAGAGAGAGAGAGAGAGAGAGAGAGAGAGAGAGAGAGAGAGAGAGAGAGAGAGAGAACATTCTTTTCTAAGGACGTCCGTGCGATAGGAACAAGACTGGCTTTGATTACTCGTTATCGAACCTAACTCTAACATCCTTCGCTATCTGATAAAAGGCTCGCGAGTAATTATTAATCATAGACCCAGGCCCAGTATAACGATCCATCCGAGTCCCCCTTATCTCGGTACGGAGTGATGTATGCACGTTGCCGAGGTCCGTGAGCCATGCCAAGAAGAGGAGGTAAACGGGTAGACGGGAGAGGGTAGAGACGGGAAGGGAATACACCGTGTTGGTTAAAGAGAAATAGAGAGAGAGAGAGAGAGAGAGAGAGAGAGAGAGAGAGAGGGTTGACCAGTGGTTGGCGATGGTTGTTATTTGGTCGGTTACTTGCTAACCAGAAGGGTCGCAATACTTCACCAAGATAACAACTAATAATCGATATCAACGCAATACCAACACGTGCACGAGCGTAAACGTTAGTCACACGTATTATAATAATTACGCTTATGTATGAATTTATGTACCTTACGTGTATGTATATATGTATCCTCTCTCTCTCTCTCTCTCTCTGTTTTTCTTTCTCTTTCTCTTTATTTCCTTCTCTCTCTTTTCACTTTCCGCGGAGCGTAAAAGTTTTCACCGAAGTGTTTGCCGTCGGGCCGAGCCTCGTTTAGATACCTCCCATCCAACTTCGTCGTTAACCGATTTGGTGGGTAGTCTCGCCTTTTAAACGCCCACAACGATCTCTTACATCCATCCATCCATGAATGCATGCATGCATACATGCAGGGATGCATGCAAGACGCTCGTAGGTCAAAGGTTGTTCGCTCCTATCGGCCTCGGTCGTTAAATTAACTTAAGGGAAGAAGGTTTTAGAGCTCACTTTTCGAACAAAAAACAACCCTATCGTTGACTTCTGATCGTAACCGAAGATTTCCCCTTCTTCTTCTTTTTTGTCTCTTTCTCTTTTTCTTTCTTTTCGCTTTTTTTCTTGTTCGTTTACTCCCGTTAGTGCGATATATCGAGAGTAACGATAAAGGTCCGATTACGCGAGTTTGGATGAAAACGATGGCTGGCATCGTTGTTGCAACGAAGGGTTCTTTTAAAGCGAGAGATTGAGAGAAAGGGAGAGGGAAAGAGAGATAGAGATATAGAGATATAGAGATATAGAGATATAGAGAAAAAGAAAAGGGTCGAGCTTGGAAAACGACGTGTTACGATCGAACGCACGCAATAGAGAGAAAGAGAGAGAGAGAGAGAGAGATAGAGAGAGAGAGAGAAAGGCTATCGTCGTCATTTGATCGGGATAATAAAATGGATAATTTAAAAGGGCAATTATCTCGTGTCGTGTATCTAGGTGACTCGGCCGGTTAAAATTCTTTATCCTTTATTATCTTTATTCCCATCTTTCTCCTCGTTTCATGGATTGCGTTCTAAGCGTAACCAACGCCCATTATACATACATACATACATACATATATATATATATATATATATATATATATATATATATATATCGGTAGGTATTTGTCCTACCGACAATGGACACTAACCGGTTCAATAATTAATACCGCGCCGTCGATGTTACACTTATTGTTGCTAGGTGATCGCAAACGACAAAACAACGTTGCTTTAGCGAACTGGCATAATGTGTTGACATTGGTAGAATCGTGGGAGTCTCACGGAGAGACTCTCCTAGCGATTATGCCTTAGCAAATTAGATGCTGCGATGTGAGTGCGAGCTTATGTCTGACGACACATCACGTTCGCGAGCGATGGCGTTTATTAGTAAGACGTACGTACGCACATAACACGGCTATGCGCCCTTAGATCGTTTGCGCTGGTTAAAACGAGAAACGAGTAAACGCGCGTGTTTATTCATTCTCTTTAACCACCCTTCTTCCACCCTCTAGTTTTCCTTTTCCCTTTCTTTTCTTTCTTTCTTTACTTTGTTTTCCTTTTCTTTCTCTCTCTTTCTTTTCTCCCGCAAATTTTACCGTTATTAATTATTATTTTCATCGTCAATGGACAATGCAATGGAAAAAAAAAAAAAAAAAAAAGAAACGAACAAAGCTCTCGCGATTGCTCTCATTATATGTACACACACACACACACACACACACATATATATATAGATGTTTGTGCATATACATGTGTATATATATATATATATATATAGTTTTAATACGTTTCGTCGTGATTCGTTTACGAGATTCTTATGTAATGCGTTTGCATTCTACCTGACGTATTCCGTCGGGTATGGAGGTGGGGGTTGGGGGTTGGGATGGGGGATGAATATCGCTACGACAAAGGCTCTTGATACAGCTACTTCTCATACGGCAATAGCGATACGTTTCTTCTGCGACCGGCGCATTTCGTCGGTCGATTTACATTCCAAGGAAGGATGGAAGAGGGGAAAGAAGGAGATGGGAAGAGAGGAAACGAGAGAGAGAGAGAGATAGAGAATAAGCAAGCGGCAGTCCGGATAAGGATTCCAATAAAACGTTTTGGGGTCGTTTGCTTTTTCGGGGTAAAAACGTGGAATTCGATATTACAATATTATTCAATTTCGTGTATGTTACCGTAGCTGCGCATCGTCGAAATATATATATATATATATATATATATATATATATATATATATATATGCAAGAAGCAAATTGTCCCTTTCACGAAGACGTGATACGTCTGCTATGTGTCACTCACAGGGCGGGGAGGTAGGGGAAGGGATGAAATTTTTTCAAGCAGTAATTCGAATCGTCGTCTCGTCTATCGAAAATCTACGAGAGATTAGGTTCTTTTTTTTCTCGTTAATTTTTTCTTTATTTTTTTTTTTCTTTCATTTCATTTTCTTTTCCTTACTTGGAACGCACGTACACGCTAATGTCTCTTTCGAGACATTTTCTTAATTCGTCGTCGTTAGTAGACGAGTTTTATATACAAACTACGATGGATATAATTCGCGCGTGATCATTCGCCGTTATCGAAGGTAATTAGTATGTTCTGAAATAATATTTAGTCCTGCTTATATATCCGTACATAAGTATGCATGTACGCACGTATGTATTTATGTAATCCATGTATCGCATGCATTCGTGCACGCACGCATTCACGTATTTATGAATATTCATATATTCATACATATTTTTATATATATATATATGTATGTATTTATATATGTACATAAGTAAATACCTAAATACTTTCAGTTTCGAGAACACGATGTACAAAGTTTTCAACGTTCCATTGGAATCTTGGCAAAGGACGATAACGAACGGCGCTTAGGAGGGTAATCGTAATATTCTAGGCGCTTATTCGGAGCGTGCCCTTTTGCGAGAGAAACAGAAAGAGAGAAAGAGAAAGAGAGAGAGAGAGAGAGAGAGAGAGAGAGAGAGATTGTCCTTTAAGAAGGTAGAGAAGAGAACGTCCTAAGGTCTCTCGGAGGGTTGGCTGGTTGGTTGGTACTACTTTACGATTCTCTCGTCCGCGTGCGTACTTTGCAGTCGGCGGAAAGGACTGCGCCAGCTCGTTAAAGAGGGAACAGTTAGAATAAAGTGTGATTAGGACGATAGTTATGACATTTTGTATTATAATTCCGGGCTAAGGGTAAAGTCTCAACCTGTATTCTAACGATGTATATATATATATATATAAATATATGTATGTATTCGCATCGGTATATACCGGATTTCGTTCTCGGAGGACTCGTTAAAGGCCTTCCCAAGTTTTCGATCCTGTTAAATGCGGATTCGGTCGCGATGTTTACCAACGGATAAGGGTTATCGATTTTACCAGGGCTAACTTTCCTTATATGTTCGAGATACTCGTGAATAGATATATATACGTATATACATTATATATATATATATATATATCTTTCTCTCTTTGGGTATTGCGAAAGCAGCCAAGAAATGAAATCTTCGAGATTTCGTTTACAGTTTCGAACGATAACTGTTTCCACGCGATACGATCGAAGTTAAAGGAGAGAAAGAGAGAGAGAGAGAGAGAGAGAGAGAGAGAGAGGGGTTAATAGATCGATATACCGTAAAACCCCGTGAGAATTGACTAGAGACCGTCCAGAAGACGGCCGCCCGTATTTGATTGTTTAATTAGCAAGATGACCCCGGGTGTACTCGAGAGGGATGTCTCCAAGGAGTTTCGAGAGAAGAGGAAAGGAAAGACGAGGAGGTACTTGGCTTAGCCTTCGGATAAGAAGAAGAAGAAGAAGAAGAAGAAGAAGAAGAAGAAGACAGGAATAGAAAGAGGAAGAGGAAGAAGAGGAATAAGAAGAAGAAGAAGAAGAAGACACCACGAAGATAAGGAGAAGGGAGAAGGGAGAAGGGAATGGAGAAGACGAAGAGACACAAGGTGAAATGGAAAAGAGGAGAAGGAGGAGAAGGTTGAGGATGAGGTAGAAGAGGACGACGACTACGACGACGATTGGAGAGTAGGAAATGCGGCACGTTGAGGAATGGAAGAGGGTGTAAGGAAACCGGAGGACCTTAAAGGAGCTACTACGGTCGAATCGAGGTGGAAGACGAGACCGAGACGTAGACGGAGATGGAGGGAAAGAGATGGAAGAGAAACGTATAGTGGAAATCGTGCGAGCGCCCTCAAGAGAAAGAGAGAGAGAGAGAGTGAGAGAGAGACTCTCGGCAACTCCAAAGAGCGGCCAGGCTGGATTTCTAGTGGTATTTCTAGGGGTATTAATCCCTACCCTCAATTACCCTTTGTCTTGGGCGTAGCTTGGTCCACTTGTTAAGACGCCCGCCACTGTTTGTCTTGACTCCGGCGGGCTGCGGGCGGGAACTCGCGGAGATCTCGAACTGTTCGCTCTGTTCGTTCTGTGCTTTACATACATACATACATACATACATACATACATACATACATACATACATAGACATACATACATACGTACATACGTATATATATAGATACTTTACGTACGTACGTACGTACGAACGTAAACCGGAGACGAACTGCTACCGGGAAGGACTACTGATCGTTGCGGTCTCACCTTCTCTTCCCTTCCCTTCCCCTCTCTTCCTCTTCTCTTCCCTTGATAGAACTTTCCTTGGAAAGTTCATCGTCGCGAGTACGGAACAGGCGGATGGGTGGGTTGGTTGGGTGGTTGGGTGGGACGGTGGGTGGGTGATTTGGGCATATGGGTTGGCCCCGTATCTCCCTTTTCGCGAGAACGGAATTGGTATGACGGTTTTCCTCCTGTTTCATAGAAATCGTCCATCGCCGATCTATCATGCGACAAATCCTAATGTAATATATTAATGACGTTTCACCGATGTTCGATTTATTCCATAGCTTCGCTTCTCGTCCCTGTGATTTCTCCTGTGGCCAGGAGAAAAGAAAAGAAAAGGAGAGAATAGAATAGAATAGAATAGAATAGAATAGAAAAGAAAAGAAAAGAAAAGGATCCAGAAGAAAGGAGATACCTTAACCGCGAAAATCTCGTGTAAACATTTGCTATGGATTTGCGAGCTATTCAAACGGTTAAATTCTCTTAAGAATTTGGTTTGTACAGGGGTGGTGTGCCACAGGCGGCGCTACTCCTTTTCCACCCTTACTACCTTCCTTCCTTCCTTCCTTCCTTCCTTCCTTCCTTCCTCTTCGAGCTTTTCATTCCTTATAACCTACAGAGACGTAGAAGGCACGAGTGCGAGCAACGCACGGTGCTCGCGCGAACTTTCTCATGCATTTATATGTGTTAAGGGTTAGGTTATATACACGTACGTATACCGTAACAAACTCTCGTGGTTCCTCCTTCTTACCCCCAAAAGACGAGACTCTCTCTCTCTCTCACTCTCACTCTCTCTCTCTATCTGCATCTCTATCTATTTCTCTCACCCCTTCACTCTTACCCTTTGTATTTCTAACAATTGATATTCTTCCCAGTGTAAAGAAACGGACCGGAGTTTTCTCCTCCTCTTCCTCCTTCTTCTCCTCCTTCTTATCCTCCTTCCTCTCCTTCCTCTCATCCTCCTCCTTCTGATCCTCCTCTGTTCCTCGTGCCGACTCGATGTCGAACAAATAATACGGGCGGAAAATCCGAGGGAAATCACTGCCGAGGATAAATCCGTTTTCTCTTCCACCTTCACCTCCTCCTCCTCCTCCTCCTCCTCCTCCTCCTCCTCCTCCTTCTTCTTCTTTTTCCTCTGTTCCTCCTCCTCCTCCACCTCCTACTGTTCCATCCTCGACTCGTTCTCGACTCTTTCGATTTTCACGCCGCTTTCTCTTACTCGTCCCCGGAGGTACGAGGAAACAGAAGAGAGAGAGAGAGAGAGAGAGGAGAGAGAGAGAGAGAGAGAGAGAGAGAGGACAAGAGGGATTATAAAATAGAAGAAAATGGAGAGGACAAACATAGAAATCGGACGAAAGCATGCAGAACGAAGGTAAGGTCCTCGCGTCTCCTTTCCCCTCCACCTCCTCCTCCTCTCTCCACCTCCTTATCCTCCTTCACAGTCGTCTCTCTTCTCACGAATTTCCAGGCAGCTGTTGAAAAAAAAAAAAGAAAAGATTGTAACACATGTCATATTAATCTACATTCATTGTATGTAATATTATTACATCGTTTTCTAATTCTTATTTCTTTTCTTCCTTTTATATATCCTTCACCTTCTAATCAAGTACCAACCTATAAAAGATGTAATAATCAACGGGAAAGAAACGATAGAATAGTATACGATTAAAAGAGTTCAAGGCGACGGGGAGGCTACGTACGATATGATAAACACGCTTTCTTTCTTTTTATTATTTTTTTTCTCGTTGATAGAGAACGGACAGATGTAGTAGAGGAGAGTGGATGTGTGGTGCGTTGGTGGGTGTGTGGGTGGGTGGTCGATGGGCGGTCGGGGAGAAACGAGTATGTGTATCCCTACGCTAATGCAACTCGGTAAGGTTTATTCGACGAAAAGCTGTTTTTGTAACAGTAACCACGACGGCGTGGTACTCTCTGGAATAACAGCAATTAAAAAGGCCGAAAGAGATCCCTCGGTTTGATGCATTAAACAAGAAGCCCTGGGTCGAACTTTTACAACCTGACTTCACGTATGGTGGTTGGATTAAACTCGTCGAACTTTTCCACGTATTTTATTTTCCCTATCTTTCGGCGGGGCAGTTCTTTAAACAGATAGATAGATAGAGATAGAGAGAGAGAGAGAGAGAGAGAGAGAGAGAGAGAGAGAGGCGGCCCGTATCAGCTGTTTCTCTTACGGCAGCATATATATATGTATATATATATGTATGTATACGCCGCGCATTTACCAATGAGGAATTAAAGTCGGCGCGATCGGACGAGGGTGAACCACCTCCACCACCTCCACCACCTCCACCACCACCTCCACCATCACTACCATCCTCCTCCGTTGATATCATCCAAACCTTTCCCTCTTACGGAGAACCGAAGTTGGAATATGCACGGCTAAAGGAATATGGCTTATTCGCGTGCCACCGAAACTTTCTGCCAGAAGCTTGGCGGCTGCGGAGGCGGCTGTGGAGGCGGCAGCGGCGGAGGCAGCGCGTTGCATGCACCAGCGTTAATAATTACTTTACAACTGATACTCTCTCTCTCTCTCTCTCTCTTTTTCTTCTTCTCTTTTTATTTTGTTCTTCTTCATTTCATTTCATTTTTCCAACGGCTCTCGCAACCAAACCTTCTCTACCATGAACGCGTCCTGTGTAACGCGATATAACCCTTTTCCTTTTATCGCGATATCCCTAGAAAAGTGAAGAGAAGAAAGAAAAAAAAAAAGAAATAGAAAAAAGAAGGAAGGAAAGTCCATCTTGCGGACGAAATCGCAAAGGGGTGACGGGGGATGGATAGACAAGATAGAGTAGGAGAGAAGAGAAGAAATAAAAAGAAAAAAAAAAAAAGAAAAAAAAAGAAAAAACTGGACGTCGTTAAGGAAAAAGTCGTACGCAAGATATTGTCCCTGTGTTCTTTTAAAAAGCATTGAACTTACTTACCTCTTACCGATTAATATAACGTATTCGCGCGTTTCGTACCGTCGAGAGGGTGTGGGTGGGATGGGATAGGGTGGAGTGGGCGAGTGGGAGGAGAGGAGGGGAAGAGGGACGAGGGAATACATAAGTATGGTGTAGCAGCAAATATTGGTTGACCTCAGACCTGTATACATATAAATCGCAACATACTAGCTCCTCAATCTTGTCCAGTAGCATCGCCTAGGTTTGAACGCAACGCGGGTTCTTGCTACCCAAAACCACTACATTCCGGATTCATAAGCTCGATGCTTTGCTACGTACCGGATTCCAAATGAGATTGTATTTACGGAAAGATTCTCTCTCTCTCTCTCTCTCTCTCTCTCGTAATAGTAGTAGTAGTAGTAATAGTAGTTGTAGTAGTTTTAGTGGTAATGGAAGTGGTAGAGTAGTGGTAGTATTGGCAAACGTGTAATACACGTTTGAAAGAATCTCCTCTCATGCAAATATCAGTAGGTATGTATATAGGATATGGAAAGTTAACGTATAACATCTCTCTCTCTCTCTCTCTCTCTCTCTCACTCTCTCTCTAGATATATATATCGCTCTCTCGTTCTGTCTCTGTTTCTTTATATCATTCAAAGCTTGTATATATATATATATATATATATATATATATATATATATATATATATATATATATATTTCTTTTCTTTTTCTTTATTCTTATCATTTTCTGATTTTTATGCTTTTTTTCTTTATTTGTTTAATTCCTTCTACTTCTTTCCTTCTCTTTTTCTTTTTAGTTAGTGCGTTTGTTTGTTTGTTTTATCCTTTATCCGTTTGACAGAACGATTGAATCTAATGTAAATTCTCTGGTCATTTGCACGATTTACATAAATATTATATACACTCACACACACACACACACATATATATGTATATGGTTATTTTAATTTAACGAGTCGATATCGTAACGTTACGTATTTTTTTTCTTTTTTTCTTTTTTTTTTTTAACGCATACGTAGGTATAACATATCTAAAGGATTGCAGTGTGCAGTGCTCGCGGTAACACGGTTTTAAATAATCCCTTTTCGTGCCGTTGCAAACGCGGGGAGTGCGACAAAAAAAAAAAGGTAAAAGAAAAAAAAAGGAAAAAATACATATAGGCCGTGGTGGTCGATCGCATCGCGAGATTATTGTGCCAGTGAGATTGGTCACGATACGCGCGGATACGGCGAATCAATTCGTGCGAATTTTTTTACCCTCTCTCTCTCTCTCCTTTTAAAGAAAATCCCACACTCGATGATAAATGTTTTATATTCGGGGGAGGAGGGTAGGACGGGGAAAAAATGCATCAACGCGAAATAAATTCTTCTCGTCTGTCTTCAATCGATATTTACGACGCCCGTCGTAACGATACCGTTCAGCCATTGTTTTTATTATTATTTTTTTTTTTTTTTTTTTTTAATCCCGACACGGTATTAAAGATAAGTAGTACTCGCAAACGAAATAGATGCGCGAGCGTGTTACGAAGCGGTGGGGGTGGATATATGACAAAAAAGAGAAAAATAAAAAACGAAAAAAGGAAAAAAAAAAAAAAACGAGAAGAAAAGGAGAAGAAGAAGAGGAAGAAAAATAAGAAAAGGAATAAACGATTTTTAAAGGATTTCGCGTGTCGAAGTTGTGCAATTTAGTTTTGCGGCTCGCTAAATGCAATCACGCATATCATTTATATTATCCGTTCGATAATTACGCGGGTTCGCGGGTTCGCGCTCGCGCTCACCTCGAAAAACTACGAAAGTATTATAGCGATGGCGTGACACGATAAGGTCGTTATCGACATGAACTTTGCACTTTCCCAACGTTTTATGCTCTTTCGAAATGAGCCGCTCGCGCCACGTATTATTCCGTTTCTTCTCGTTCGGCCGAGAATCGATTTTTTCTTTCTTCTTCTTTTTCCTTCCTTTTTCTTTTTTAATAATAATCGTATACCCAATCCTCGACGAAAGTTATGATCGTGTACATAGAGGGGAGGGGGGGGGGAGGGTGGCGTAACGATCGATGGGTAATGATGATTTACGACGCGCCTTCTTTCACAAACGAATTAAAGGTTTTTTTTCCTCGCGTTGTTGGTAAGTTACAAGATCAAAGTACGTACATACATACATACATACATACATACATACGTGCGTGCGTGCGTACGTACTTACGTAATTTCAAATCGTTTGTTTAACGATTATGTTAACGTGTTCAAATAAGTCGGTCAATGGTCGAATACGACTAAGTCGAACGTAACAATATCAATTGATCGCAAAACGTTTCTCATCGTCCGTTCCTTTATCAATCAGCAACATCTCTCTCTCTCTCTTTCTCTTTCTCTCTCTCTCTCGAGAGAGAGAAAGAGAGAAATATAAAATAGTTTTATAAAACTTGATGATGAGAGAAACAGAGACAGAGATAAGATAGGATAAGAGAGAAGTATAAATGAGAAGGGTACAATTTTTACAAGCGGGGAGAAAGAGAGAGAGAGACAGAGAGAGAGAGAGAGAGAGAGAGAGAGAGAGAGAAGGAGAGCTAAAGAGTACCGTATGATGGCGACGCACAGTGGCAGAGTCGTCAAGCTGTTTGTATATCGCTATACGTAGTAGGATATGCGCGTTAACTGTGATTTTGATTCTCGATTCGATTCACGAAACACGTTCGTATGAGTTCGCATTGAGTTGGCGTTGAAATGGAAAAGAGAGATGAGATGAGATGATAGAGAGAGATAGAGAGAGAGAGAGAGAGAGAGAGAGAGAGAGAGAGAGAGCGAGTACCTCGCCACCAGGACACTTTACGATACGTCGAATGACTAATACGTTGAAACAATAGGCTGTCGTCGGGCACCCCGATGGGACTAGGAATTGAGAGAAGAGTGGGATAGAGGGGTGCTATGGGGTGTGAGTCGAGGTGCGGTACGATACGAGGGGGAGGGATGAGGTCCTCTACAGCATGGCATGGCATGGCATGGCGTAGCGTGGCGTGGCGTGGCGTGGCGCGACGCGACGTGGCGTACCGTGGCGCGACGTAGTGTGCTGTGCTGTGGCGTGCTGTTCTATAGTGTGGTGTGGTGTGGTGTGGTGTGGTGTGGTGTGGTGGGGCGTGGGGCGAGGGTTAGTACGGCGGCGAGGTGGCGGTTGTCGTCCTGGATTGGTGGGTGGGGGTGTGGGGGATTCCAATGCACCACTTAAGCGTTTCTATATCCGTACCTTCTCGGACTCCTCCTCCTCCTCCTCCTCCACCTCCTTCTCATCCTCCTCTTCATCCTCCTCCTCCTCCTCTTACTCCCACTCCTCCACCTCCTCCTATACGTACTTCCGAGGCTTTTATCGCGCTGCTGAAGCTTCCCACCCGCGTTACTACGCGCGTTAGACGAGAATGAGGAGTCGTTACGGTTACGATCATTATTAATGACATAATTGTTATAAGGAAGTCAACTTTCCCATTGTCGCTTTCATCATTACGTCGTTATGAGACACAGGGAGGGAGGGAGGGAGGGAGGGAGGGAGGGGAGGAGAGAGAGAGAGTGGATATACTTCCCCACTTCCCACTAAGTTTCGTTATATCGCTTCGTACGTAATAGGGTGTATCTATCGTATTTAACTATACTATATATATATATATATATATATATATATATCCTCTCGATTTTTTCTTCCTTTCCTTCTTTCCTTTCCTTTCCCCTCTCCTCTCATCGTCTTCATCATTCCCACTTTGACCACGATTCATTTTTTTCCCCTTCTTTTCAATCGCAAACTATATCTCTGAAAAACCGATACGATTCGATCGAGAGTCGTTCAACGGATCGTCGCATTTCGCGGAGCGATTTCGATTATTATTTTCTCATACGTAATCGATTTACACGGACCTACAGAAATATATATATATGAGAATACGTTTCAACGGAGTACAACGTCGGTATCCATCCCTTGTCGCAGCTAAAGAATGAGAGAGAGAGAGAGAGAGAGAGAGAGACGGACGGTCGAGACAAAGTCAAAGTTCAAATTCCGCGCTGTGAGTTCGGCGTACGCGAGAAGTGCGCGGCTTAAGAGTAAAAGGGATGTCAAGGTTTTGCGAGAGGGCGGTAGGTGGGAGGGAGGGAGGTAGATAGGGGCAAGAGGGAGTGGTGGGTGGTCGATCCCCGGCGACGGTGATTGCTTCTCCCCCAGGCTGCCTTAAAATTGACGTCATATTCGTTATCCTTTCGACCCTTCTTCCACGCGGCGTCCTTCTCTCCCTCTCTCTCTCTCTCTCTCTCTTTCTCTCTCTTTCTGTCTATCTCTTTCTCTTTCTCCCTCTCTTTCTGTTTCTCTGCCCGTGGGCATCTCTTTCTGCATGCGTATAAGCTTACATCAACCCTTCTACATACGGCCACACCCAGTTCCAAAGCCGCGCTTTGCCTCCAAGCTGAGATTCGTTGAATTACCTACGAGAGAAAGAGAGAACAAGAGAGAGAGAGAGAGAGAGAGAGAGAGAGAGAGAGAGAGAAAAGAAGAAAGAGATTGTTACTTTGGTATATAAAGTCTCGACCATGTGGACGTTCTCTTCTATCTCTTTTTTTTTCCCTTCTTTTAGGTTTTTTTTTTCGTTCTCTCTCTCTCTCTCTCTCTCTCTCTTTCTTTCTATCTCTTTCTCTGCCTGTCTGTCTGACTGTCTGACTGTTTCTATCGAATCCTTCCCCGTGGATGAACATCCGTACAAAAACACATCGCGGATCGCGTTACACGTAGAGATACCTAAGTCTGATTTTTTTCTCTCCTTCTTCCTTTTTCTTTTTTTTCTTTTTCCTTTCATTCTCTTCTCCTCTTTTTTTTCTTTTCTTTTGAAAAGATACGAAAGACGAAAAGCACGTTTTTCGAACGGGGAATATTTTCTCACCCGTGACTTCTGCTTGGACTTAGTGATATCTCGTACGAAAAAAAAAAAACAAAAAGAGAGAGAGACGTTAGAAAAAATAAATGTATACGAAACAAGAAAAGAAAAAACAAAAAGAATTATTAAATAAATCTCATCCGCGAACGAGACGAACGAGACGACGACGGTCGATTATATTTTACAAACAAGGGCGTCTATAAATATATATTTTTCTGAACGGGTTAATATAATTATAATATATATAATATAATAAATTCGAAGGAATATCTTGGACGAATCTGATTACGAAGCAGAAACGTGTATTATAAAGAGGAAAGAGAGAGAGAGAGAGAGAGAACATTGACGATCCGGAATCTTGATGTTCCTTTGACTGTCGCGAGCATCGGCGGGCGATAAGCGGAGCCCGGTTTTCGAGATATAACTACTGAAAGAGAAACGAGAAGGCTTTTGAGAGACTGAGAGGTGTGGGGGTGGGTGGGAGGGATGGGTGCGTAGCGGTGAGGGGTGGTGAAAGGGAGAGTCAGAGTCGGGATGGTGGGGCTATCCCTTACCGCGGCGCCAAACCATCTCTCTCTCTCTCTCTCTCTCTCTCTCTCTCTCTCTCTCTCTCTTTCTCTCTCTCTCTCTCCCTTCTCTGAGAAAGAGCTTCCATCCCAGTGAGAGAGCTTCCATTACTAATCCATGCAAAAACCGGAATATCTTTATCCCCCTTTCCTCGCTCTTTCTCCTCCTCTTCCTCCTCCTCCTCCTCCTCCTCTTCCTCCTCTTCCTCGTCCTCCTCCTCCTCCTTCTCCTCCTCCTCCTCCTTCTACTGGTTTACACTGACGGTATTTCCGGAATAAATTCTAACGCGCGAAACACGCGAAATTCGCTTTCTTTCGATTTTGACCTCTGCCGTTCTAACTCGACGGTATCGTTCTGTCCTAAAGGTGACTGTGACTTTTTCTTTTTTACCTTCATCTCTCTCTCTCTCTCTTTTTTCTCGTTCGATTATATCGTGTGTTTCGGAAAAACCCTCGCGTTTGTAAGGAATTGGTTTTCTGGTTTCGTACAAAGTCGTCAACTTTTTTCTTCGAGTTACGAAAGTTTTCGTTTTGTTTTCCATTGTCGTTTCTTCTTCATTTTTTTCCTTCTCGTTTGTCTACTTGCATCGGACGGAATCCATGAGATTCGATTATCGAAACGCCCCGTATATTCGTTACGAAATCAAGTAAGCGTTTTAACCATTAGCTTTAGTTCGAAAAAAAAAAACAAGAAGATTTTCTCGACGATCGTCACGAAATATTCGATTACTTCGAATCTTTTATTGGCTCCACTTCGTTTTCCTTTCCTTTTGTTCTTTCCTTTTTTTTTTCTTTTCTTTTCATCGTTCTCAAGATTTAACGAGATAACGCACGTAACGATATAAATATTCATATCGTTGCTCATCGCTGCTCGATATATATATATATACATATATATCTACGATTCTCCATAACAAAGTCGACTTGACCATAATTTCCGCAAGAGTTATTATAAACGATTTGCATAGCCGATATCAACGCGGGGAGAGGAAAGGAGAGGAGGTGGAAAACGACTTGAAGGTTCGCGAGTCTGGAAACGAGCGCGTGTGTCGTCCGAGGAATCGTCGTGGCAATAGGAGGCGCCGGACGTCGAAAAGGGTTGGTCGAGGACGGGGTTGCGTCTGAAAGAGAGAAAGAGAGAGAGAGAGAGAGAGAGAAAGAGAGAAAGAGAGAGAGAGAGAGAGACGTCTGAAGGGCGAGAAAAGGGGTTTGGCCGAGCGGCGAGGTGGACCGGGGGGAGGTTAGGGTGGAAAAGGGCCTCGAACGAACCTGGTAGGATCCGACGCGGCGAAGGGTGGAAATTTAAGGGAGGTTGGGAGGGAGAGGTGGGTGGGAGACGTGGGCAGGGGTGAAGGAGTGGAGTGGTATGGGTTGGGATCGGGATCGGGGTTGGGGTTGGGGTTGGGGTTGGGGTGGAGGCGGAATACGAATATGAGAATTAAAGCCGTCGAAGGAATTAAAGCGTATAACCGTTGGACGACGCTTCACTCGTTCTTTTCCGGCAGTTACATTTGTCTCCACCGTGTCCTTTCGATTAATTGCTATTATGCATCTCGGTAAATGCGCTTTTACGTCGTTCTTATTTTGAACGCACACGTCGGCGGATCTGTGCCCTAAGTACCTAAGTAAACCAATACGTTTATGTACGTATCGTTACCGTCCTATTTTATCGTTCGATATCGAGCTCTCTTAACACGATACATCTTGTATCTTTTATACGTTGATAAATGACAGCACTTGTTGTGTTCAATCTTATGGTTATACGGTTATGATTATATATACATATATATAAATGTGTGTGTGTGTGTGTGTAATATTTAGTTTGGATTTTTTTCTTCCCCTCAAACATTTTTTCCCCATATATCTAAATCTACTACAACCTATTATTACCTATCTACCTACCTACCTACCTACCTACCTACCTAACTACCTACCTACCTACCTACCAACACTTAGCGGTCGATGGATAGGTAGATACGTGGTCACGGTGACGGTTCGTAATGCTCGCAGATTCGTACGTCACAGAGTCAGCACTAGCAGTTGGACTCTGGGACGACCGCATCTCTATATCAATCACTTGGTTCTGCTGGCCATTCCACGGTCGCCCTTCGAATGCTGCCCTTCGTTCGCTCTGCCACTTCTGGACAGCCGCATGTACCGCACTTCTCCTCTCTCTCTCTCTCTCTCTCTCTCCCTCTCATTCTCTCTATCTATCTATCTCACTCACTCTCACTCTCTCTCTCTCTATCTATCTATCTATCTATCTTTCTGTCTCTTTCTCCCTCTTGTTCCATCCGTCCTTCTCTTTCTCGTTCCCTTTCCATTTACCTCCGAAAACCCTCTCGGACCAAAGATCCACTTTCTCTCTCTCTCTCTCTCTCTCTCTCTCTCTCTCTCTCTCTTCCGCTCTACTTCACCCTCACACTCTTCACACGGTATCGGCCGTACGAAGCACGAAATACGTGGGCGACACTAGTTTGCCACATCGCACTGCTCTAACCGACGTACGGATTGATAATTTATGCCCGTTAATTATGGCCATGGTAGCCTCTCGAGGATGATATTCGGTCGTCTGCGTAATCGTGATTTAGAACGGAACGTCGGACGAACGTCGTGTCGTAAGTATCGAACGAGTGAAGAGTAAAGAAAAGAGGAACAAAAAAGAAAAGAAAAAGAAAGTGAAAACTCGAGAGAGAGAGAGGGGGGGGGTGGGGAGAGTATCTGAGATTGAGATCTTTGAGAGATCTTACGACGTTGGAATGATCGAGATCTATCGATCTTAAGGACGATAGAAAATAATCTGTAATCGTTGAGCTTTCTCATTCGTAGAGCTTCTCTCTCTCTCTCTCTCTCTCTCTCTCTCTCTCTCTCTCTCTCTCTCTCTCTCTATTCTTCGTTTATCTTTTACTTTATCTGTCCTTCGTTCGAATGTGAAGCGAACCGAACGATGCGGATGGTGATATACTCTTCATAAAGGGATGAAACAGAGAAAGAGAGAAAGAGAGAGAGAGAGAGAGAGAGAGAGAGAGAAACGACGAAGTTGAAGCCTCATATCATTAAAATAGAGATATTGACAAAAGCCTCTGGTATATAGATGTGAATGTGTGGGTGTGTTAAAGTCATATATGTATATTTAGATATACATGTATATATCTATATATATCTATATCTATATAGATATAGGTAGGTGGAACGACAGCCTGAAGGCATTTCACAGATCAATGGGAATATTGAACAATTGTCTCTCTAGCTACAGCTGAAACGAGCGGACCAAGACAATCAGCCCTCTGCGAACAATGCGTAGCTTAATGACGTAGCTGCACCGTTTTCGTCGGAGCTCTCGTTCGCTCCTTCGCACTGATTGAATGACTAAGAGAGAGAGAGAGAGAGAGAGAGAGAGAGAGAGAGAGAGAGAGAAAAGGGGAGATATATTCCGTCTCTTCTTCTCGTCGCACTCTTCGAAGAAAATATAATTAAAGCCTAACGCGCCGAAGATCGTCCAATGAAGCGCGAGAAATTAATCGATCATTATACGCTCGTTACCCTAACCTAGCCGCGATTCTCCTCTCCTTTCTTTCTTTCCTACTTCCTCCCTTTTCCCTTCCACCATTCATTCTTTCTTCCTACGAACAGGTCGCGTTCGTCCATCCGAGATTAGAGCCCGTTATTCGTTGAGCCTCTTCTTCTATCGCTATACTTTATTTTTACGTTCGTTTGTTTATTTTTATACCTTTCTCTTTTTTTTTTTTTTACTTTAGTTTACTCCTTCCTCTCGTCCCTCTCTTCTTCTTCTTTTGTTTTTTTTTCTTCTTTTTTTTTTTTGAAGCGGGGTGATGAAGTAGGTGGGAGTGGGTGTGGGTGTTGAGGCGGTATAACGGGTGGCTCCTTATTCGTTTCCCTTCTTTTTTCTTATTTGTGGTTCCTTAAAGCGACCGGTTGGTTTATACCAAGGGCCACACGGTGTCGCGGTTTAAGGAAGGCGCTCCTCGCGCGCTCTTCTCTCAGTGGCAATGGCATTGGCGGTGGCAGCAACGGCGGTGGCAGCAACGGCGGCGGCGGCGGCGGCGGCGGCGGCGACGGCGGCGGTGTGTTTTAGGGATCAATAATTTATGTAAATGTGTACGCTGCTAGGGCGCTACCGTGTGGCGGTGAGTTACAGCTACGACGTAGAAAGGAGGTGCTGGCGAACTCCGAGAGAAACAGACAGAGAAAGACGTAGAGAGAGAGAGAGAGAGAGATAGAGATAGAGAGAGAGGGAAAGAAGTAAGGGCGCCCGACGAGGTTTAGGGAGCAGAAAGAGAGAGAGAGAGAAAGAGAGACGCGGCGTGGTGTACGGTGGCGGACCGACCGAAGGGTGGAGAAGATCGCGACACGAAGGGGTTTGACGTCCAACCCTTTCATCGATTGTACTTCTCTCTGCTCCCTTTTATCCCTTCGCCGTAGTTTCCCCATCCTCTCACTCCACCCTCCTCCTCCTCCTCCTCCATCCGCCCACCACCTCTCCCTTCTTTCGCCTCTACGCCACTCTCGCACGCGTCCTCCCCCCTGTCCCTTCCTACCTCCCTCCCTCCGTACCCAACTCTCTTCTCCTCGTCTTCCATCTACCACGAACGATGGACGACCGGTGCGAAGGATGAGAGGTAGTGGTGGGTGGTGGTAACGGCGGTGGAAGGGTTTGGATGGATAGATGGGATGGATGGATGGTGGTGAAAGGGGAGGTTGAGAACGGTATAGGGGAGGAAAAGGGATGCTGCGAAGGTCTTCCGCTACTCCTCTCTTCTCTCTTCTGGTCCTCTTCTCTCGTCGTCGGCGCGGCAAAAGCAGGCATCGACTAATGCTCGATAATTCCCGGCGCGCGTTTGTTCGCGCGAGAATATTTCCTCGACTTTTCCCATCGGACATAATGGCTACCCATCCCTCTCCCCCTGGTTCACCACCACCAACATTACCCATCATCCCAACTGAACCCCTTGGCCTCGCGTCTCACGCGCCTTTACCTACACCATCTCCGTCACACCTCCTACCTCCTGCCCAACACCACCACCACCACCACCACCACCACCACCTCCTTCTTCTCCACCTCCACCTTCATCTTCACCCCTAGCCCCGCCAACCCCTGAATTACCCGTCGTACCTTAAGCTTCGTTCGAAATTTACGCTACATCTCCTCTTTCCTATTCTTTGTTTTCACTTGAATTCTCTCACTCCCGACACGTTATAATCTGTTTCTCCGATAAAGACTCCCGATAATGAGATATAGTCTCGTACGATCGGAACATTCACAATCGCGATCTTAAGTAACGAACGATACGTCGGATTAGAGACGTGGACGCGTAGATCCACGTCGAACGATATACTCCGAGAATACGCAAATTCGATTGGGACGAATCGAAGCGTCGTGTATATATATATATATATATATATATATATATATATATATATGTATGTATATATACTTCGTACATATTATATCGATGCGATGACAACGGACGTTCGATTTCGACGATACGTTGAATGGATGGATGAATGGATGGATGGATGGATGGATGGATGGATAAATGGATGGTATTGAATATTTTCGTTAGATTTATTTCCCTTTTTTTTTCTTTTTTACGAGGACATCTTGCTCGTACGAGCTAGCTTTTGGAATAGAGTTAACGGTAGTATTGAGACAGGTGAAAAGCTTTTGCGGAGATAGGGTAGAAAATTGGGTAGAAAAACGGGAGAAAGGGAAAAGGGTCGGTCGGGGTTTTTCGGAGTATGCAAAGAGTAAAAGAGAGACAGAGAAAGAGAGAGAGAGAGAGAGAGAGAGAGAGAGAGAGAGAGAGAGAGAATGAGAGAGGATGAGAAAAAGGAAACGGAAGGGGGGAGGGAAGGGCTTGGGACCGGTTGTTTCGACCCTTCGTCTTTCTCTCCCTGGCGTTCGACAGTGGCGTCATCCCGGCGTTAAAGCACCCAACCCACACCCTTTGATCCCCCCAATAATCAATATATTCTAACATAACTCTAATGGCCATCACCCCCCCCCCCCCAGTACACCCCACCTTACCCCCATTTGAATACAGCCGAGAAATCCACCCTACGGGCCTCAGCATCTCTCTCTCTCTCTCTTTCTCTCTCTCTTTCTAGCTCTCACGGAACTCCGACAATACCAATCATCCGAAATATTCTCTTTCTCTGTCTAATATCTTTGTCTCTCTTTTTACGACTACTCTCTCTCTTTGTCTCTCTCTCTCTCTCTCGTGGGTAGTGCGTTGCCTGTCGACTCTCTTTCATTTCATCCTCTCACTCTCTCACTCTCTCTTTTTTCTTTCTCTCTCTCTCTCTCTCTCTCTCTCTCTCTCTCTCTCTCTCTCTCTCTTTTTCTCTCGTACCAGGAGAGTGGTATTAAAACTTTGGAGGACGCGACGCCTGCGGGCGTCCTTCGCCTCGCAGGCCCTACGAGAGCCAAGCGGAAAATTCGTAGTACCATCGATGGCCGTTCTTGCGGTTGCCCTTTTTTATTTTTTTGTTTCTTTTTCTTTCTCTCTTTTTTTCTTTCTTCCTTCCTCTACTCTCCTTTTTTACCCTCTTCCCTTGTTTCATTCCTACTTCTACTTTGGTCCCTCTAATTCTCTGCTTCATATTTATGTATACATGCATATATATATATATATATATATATATATATATATGCGTACATATAAATTCTTGTATGGGTAACTCGTGTAAGGATACAAGAGAGAAATACACCATCAAATTTCTCACTGCATTATAATCATCGAGTCGCACGTAATGAAAGAAACGAACGCGGAACTGTTTTTTACGCTCGCTCCGATCGACGAGGGATAGAAGAAGAAGAAGAAGAAGAAGAAGAAGAAGAAGATTTTTGATTGTCTTAACCTTTCGAAAAAGAGGAGGACGATCTTTCTCGTTCTTTTTTTCCTTTTTCATTTCCAACCAACGTCGAGGACGACGGAAAATAAATATCGTGGAACGTACGATATCTTCTTTTTTTTTTTCTCCTTTTCTCCTTCCTCCTCTTTTTCTTCGTTCATTCGTTCGTTCATTTGTAATCATTCATTACAATCGCACGGTGGATAGGATAAGTAAAGAACGAAATAATAAACGAAGAGCAAACATTTTGTCCGAGTCCAATCGAATAATGTACATCCCGGCCGAAAGAAATATCATATCCTTTCGTTCTCGAAAGTCAGATTGGTCGAAGGGAAGGAGGGTGATAGAGTTGGGTAGGAGTGAGAGGAACGGGAGGAACGGGACGAAGGGCAGGTGGGTGGGAGGGTGAGAGGGAGATCGGGGAACGCGTGACGAAGTCACCCTTAGGGTAAGTCGAGCGGGCTAATAAATCAATTCCACCGCAAAAGAGGAGGAGGAGGAGAAGGAGGAGGAGGAGGAGGAGGAGGAGGACAGAAGGAGAGAGAGAGAGAGAGAGAGAGATGGTACAAGATGGGTTGAAAAGTAGTAGTAGGAGAATGAGTAGGAGGATGAAGCAGAAGAAGAAGAAGAGTAGGAGGAGGTGAAGGAGGAGGTGGAGGAGGTGTAGAAGAAGAAGAAGAAGGGTGGAACAGGGAATGTTGGTTGGGCTCTATGGTACGCCAGGATTCGGTCTTCCAGGTTGGTTTTTGGTTTCGAGCGCGCTCGATCTGAAAATAAGGATTTACATATTCATGCAAAGATCTCGCGGCGGAGTATCCAACGGTAGGAGATGAGGTAGAGGGTAGAGGGTAGAGAGGATAGACGAAGAAGAGGTAGTAGAAGAAGGAGGAGGAGGAGGAGGAGGAGGAGGAGGAGAAGAGTATACGTCGTCGACGAGAGTTGCCGTACGAGGGAGAGGAAGTAAGGATAGTTTGTAATGGGATTTTCACCCTCTTTCGACCACCACCTGGTCCGTCGCCATTTTATTCTCTTCGTTTTACCCATATCTCTCTTACCACGAATAAAGTCTTATTATCCTATCCTATTCTTTTCCTTTCCTTTCCTTTCCTCTCGCTTTTCGTTTCCTTCCTATCGACGATTA
Organism: Dolichovespula sylvestris; assembly: GCA_918808275.2. Lineage (NCBI taxonomy): Eukaryota > Metazoa > Arthropoda > Insecta > Hymenoptera > Vespidae > Dolichovespula > Dolichovespula sylvestris. The sequence goes on from OU964977.1 coordinate 3,961,627, forward strand.
TTTTATCGTAAATCAGAATTTAGATAGGCAGGCTGTCAGGTAGCTTGGTAGGTAGGTAGGTAGGTAGGTAGGTAGGTAGGTAGGTAGGTCTAAAGTTAACTCCGATATTGAATCGTGAAGTTTTTATATCTATCGTGGAATTTAATCCCATGAAAACTTTTGACTCGAACGAATCCACGAACGACGCCTGCTGTGTGGTCGTCCAGGAGGTTAAAAAAAAAAAAAAAAAAAAAAGAAAAAAAAAATGAATAAAACAACTTATCGGCCGAAGGTGCGAAAAAAAGGGAATCACGGGAGCGACGTTTGTCCTTTGTAATTCGAAAAGTTTCTCTCTTATCGGTTCTATTACGAGGGATCGGGGTGGATGATGGGAGGGTGGTGAGAGAAGAGAAAGAAAAGAGAAGTAGAAGAAGTAGAGGAAGGAGAAATAAATAAATCGCTTTAGGAAACGCACGCACAAATCACTTTTTCTTCTTCTTCTTCTTCTTTCCATCGGTCCTTCTTCCTTCCTTCTTTCCTTCGTTCTTTCTATTGGTCGTCGTTTGAGCGAGTTGTTCACTTTTCTGACGTTCAAACGACGGCGATGCTTTAAAAGCCGCTGAAAAGTACTTTCGTGCGTGCATGTGTCTGTGTGTATGTGTGTATGTGTGTGTGTGTGTGTGTGTGAGAGAGAGAGAGAGAGAGAGAGAGAGAGAGAGAAATGACGACGACGACGACGATTCCTACGTCTCGTCACGTAGGATTTATTTAAACTTTGCTTTTATCGTTTCTTCCACGATCGCCTATACCTAACTACATTCGACTGAAACGCGTTGTCGTAGGAGGGAGGCTCCCCTCCCACCCTCCCTCCCTCCCTCCCTCCTACCGGCCAACTTTTCGCAGTTCACCTGTCGTCTTCTTTCCTTCGACCCCATCGAAGTCTTTCTCGTTTTTCTTTTTTTTTTTCTTCTCTTCTTTTTTTCTTTTTCCCCAGCGAAACGACTGGCGTGTCAAGGCCGTAAAAAGTACGACGATTTGAAAAGTATAGCAGCAAATGAGGAGACGCCGCGTATATCGCGAACGTCGAAATGAGAGGTGAAATGGTATATACGTATAAAGAGAGAGAGAGAGAGAGAGAGAGAGGGAGAGAGAGGGAGGGAGGGAGGGTGGGAAACGCGAAAAGAGGGCGAAGAACTTTCTCGAGGTAGCATTGAGAGTCAGGGACGAGATAGGAGTATGTGTTTAAAATGGTTGTTTATTACGAGAAGAACGTGAGAGTGACTGAGATAGAGAGAGAGATAGAGAGAGAGAGAGAGAGAGAGAGAGAGAGAGAGAGAGAGAGAAGAGGGGTTGGGAAAGGGGTTCGGGTACGAGCGAATAGATACGAAAGATACAACGGAAGCGTTGGACGAAAATACAGGAAAAAGAAGAAAAAAAAAAAAAAAGAAATAAGGAAAAAAGATATAAGAAGAATAAAAGGGTCCGATGAAAAAGTTCGTCAGATTTGTTTCGTTACGTGATAATAATAAAGAACGATGAAAGTTTTGAAGACGATTAAATCGGCCGGCGTTGTTTGTGAATCGTTGAGAAATCCTTCTTTGCTTTTTTTTTTTTTTTTTTTTTTTCTTTTCTTTTCTTAAGAGATACGAGGCATGCTTTTAACGAGAGCGACGTTGAACAAAAAGAGAAAAAGAAAAGGAAGGAAGGAAGGAAGGAAGGAAGGTAGAAAAGAATGAAAACAACGAAGAAGTAACGAGAATAATTTCGAGAGAGATAAATAAGAATAAAGAAAAGATATTTGCGTAAAACGATATCGTACCGATATCGATCCCCATCACGATAATTAATAATAATATCGTAGATCGTAAGAAAGGAATAATATCGTCGAATCGTCGAATGGTCCATCTTCTTTCTTCTCCCTCCCCCTCCTCATCGTTCTCCTCTTCCTCATCTCTCCACTTCGCAGAACGCGTTTTACAGACCGCGACTTTATACTTTAAATCCTCCCTATAAATATCACGCTTCTTTGGATTTCGGGACGGGGAGGGGGGGGAGGGAGGGAGGGAGGAAGGGAGGGAGGAAGGGAGTGGGGTCGAGGACTATGGGGCTATGTGGGCTATGTGGGCTATGGGACTGTAGGTTGGGGATTGGTGGTCGAGGGTTGGGGAGTTTCGGAGTTGAGTGCGGGGGTGGAGCGATAGTGATAGTGTGTGTTTGGGTTTGGGTGTGGGCGTGGGGAGGGAGGAGAGGCGGGGGTGGGGGGGGGAAGTACGGGGAACCTGGTTTCCGAAAGATTGGCTCGCGGTATCCTTCGTGGGAATCGCTCACCGCTTTGCATCGATATATCAAGGGATGAAGTTCGGGAGGACGATCCCTAGGAGGTATGCGGGACACGACGATTCGTCATCCACGGTTCCTTGTAAAACAGACCACTGCTTTTACGTATTATATACCCATTGCCGTCTAAGCGATGTCTCTCGCGCGTCGATAAGATAGAACGAGAGAAAGAGAAGAGTTACGGGGAGGATAAAAATATATTGCGTCGCCAATTCCCGTCCTAATTAATTCCTGGGTCGGGAGAGAGGGTGTCTCCGTTTTGTTTAATTCGCTACCACTGCTCGTTCGTACCACCGACGTCCAATTATCGATGTCCATTGAATCCAATGTCCATTGAATCCAATGTCCATTCCTCCTTCGATCGCACATCCGTCGAATCACGGATGTTTCAAATAAATTCTTTATCACAAGCATATATCTATCTATCTATATATCCATTCATCCACCCATCTATCCATTCAGATAAGATACGCTATAATAGATAATACTCGAGTGAAATGATTACTCGTTCTCGTTATGAACCTGAGAGATCATTCCTTTCGGCGATAACGCTAGTCTTGGATTTTTCTTTTTTCTTTTTACTTCTTCCTCTTCTTTTTTTCTTTCGTTTTTCGTAAAACAAATCTCGTCGATGGACACACACACACACACACACACAAACACACAAACACACACAAACACACACATACACATAGATAGATATAGATGGATGGATGGATGGATAGATACGTAGCTACATATTCTACAATTCCCTCAAAGTTTCCCTTGGTAACCACAGAAGCGAGTAGTTGTCGGCAATCGAAGATGGAATGCTAAACAGCCGAAGGGTTGAACGCGCGTTCTCTCTCTCTCTTCGTGTCGTCGGTTCATTGAGGCACACCGACACCATCCATGCAAGGAACCATACCAAGTCAGCCATACCGACGCGACGCCGAACCAACCTCTCTAGTAGTCTCTATCTCTCTCTTACTCCCTCTCTCTCTCTCTCTCTCTCTCTTTCTGGCCTGCGCCAGGCGTTGCTCGCATTTAGATAAGTTAAACTATAAATTAGACGGATCACTGGTAGCTACTCGAGGAAATGTTGTTGGCGCCTGAATATGTATGATTTATACAAGGAACTCGACTCACCCGATATAATTCCTCGGCAGCTCGCTAGGAAGGAAGGAAGGAACGAACGAACGAACGAACGAACGAACGAAGGAAGGAAGAGAAGAGAAGAAGAGAAGAGGGGGTAGGAGGGAGGGAAAGGGCAAACGTAGACCGACGGAAGATCCTCTCCACCTTCTCCTTAGTTCGACCTTAGCCCGAAGATATATCGCACGGGGTTGGACGTATTTAGACAATCGCAAATCATCGTTGTCATCGTCATCGTCATAATTCCTTCTTCGTCATCCATCACTAATTTATTATTACGATATCGTTAAAAAATAATCGTTCTATCGAATCACGAAATTATATTATTATCTCGAACGACGCGCGTTCGACCATTCTCGATCTCGCTAATACTTATCTCTCTCGATCAATCGCCTTTCTTCTTCATCTTCTTTCTCATTTTTTCTTTCTCCCCCTTACAGTCCAATCAGATCCACGCAAGTGTATCTTGCGATTGGATTCGCGCGTTATCTACGCTGTCATCTAGCTCGTGCTTATCTGACGTTTCGTCGAATCGTTTTAACCGTTCGAAAGGTTTCGTGAGGTCCCACCTCTTCTCTCCTTCTCCTCCCTTCCTCCTCCCTCATCCACTCCATCTAGGAGACCTTCTCTCTAACCAATCCACCCACCCAGCCAACTCCCCTCCAGTCCACTTGCGCTTCTTCTCGAATACAACAATACGAATTGAAATCGAAACGTGCCACGTACGACTGACTACTCCTGATCCTCTCGATGTTTCTCCCAACGGAGAACGAGGGAAGGAAGGAAGGAAGGAAGGAAGGTAGGAGAGGAAGGGGAAGAGGAGGAGGTGGGAGGAGGGTGGGTGGAGAGGGGTACCGGGAGAGAAAGAGGGTGGTTGATAAAGGGAAAGGGTTGGAAGGAGGTAAAGACAAGCCTGTACACGGACAAGTTGATTTAGGATTCGTATATAACTGCGATCGAGCGAGGCCGAGAGCACCGTCTCGAACGGAATACTAATCAAAGATACACAAATTCCGTCGGCTAATACTTCAAATCCCCTTTAGTCGGGATCCTGAAATTAAATTATTGGATTAGATGGCAGAGCGACGCCAACCCTTTCGACGCACGATGGGTACAATATAGTGGTAGTCCACCTAGCTTGTCTCTCTCTCTTTCTCTCTCTCTCTCTCTCTCTCTCTTTCTATATCTCTCAAAACATAATCATACTTATATACTCGAACGGACCATATTCAAAAGTACGAGAGAGAGAGAGAGAGAGAGAGAGAGAGAGAGAAGGGTGGAAGGGAGGAGAGGTCTTCCGATCGTTTCTATCTAATTTCTTATCGATAATAATATAATACCTCTTATATATCGAGAATAGATCACCTTAAGAAAGGAAAATGATTACTACAATCGTTTCTCGAATTGGAGAACGTATTAGAACGTTTCAAAATCTAACGTCACGTTCGATCGTATATACATACATACATACATATATATATATATATATATATATATATATATGTATGTATATCTGATTTAATTCACGTTCTAAGCACGTTATAAATAGATACATATATATACATATGTGTGTGTGCGTGCGCGTGTGTGTATATATATATATATATAATCGAAAGATAGGTACGTATTTACACGCGTAGGAGTGCGAGAAAGAAGATAAAAAGCTTTGCTCCTTGGAGAGGAGCGCGAGCATGAACGAGGATGGTTCCTGCTTGCGTGCGTACGTGAGAACAAGAGAGGGAGGGAGGGAGTGAAGTAAACAGAGAGGAGGGAGCGACGAGGCGCTTCGAACGGGAAAATTCGGAGCGATAAAATAAAAAAAAAAAAAAAAAAGATAGAGAGAAGAAGAAAAAGAAAAAGAATAAAGAAGGAACGTGCGAAACGGATGGAAAGAGTAGTGAACGGGGAAGGGGGGGAAGGGGTAGTAGGAACGAGGAGGGAAGCTCGAGAAGAAGAGACGGTTGGTTGTGGGGGTAGGGTGGGCAGGGAAAGGCCGATTTGGTGGTGGTGGTGGTGGTGGTGGTGGTGGTGGTGGTTAAACGGGGGATGAGAATGGTCGTCGAAACAAAAGATCTCCAACGTCCTCCTCCTCTCCCTGTCCCTATTTCCCTTTAACCTGCGTACAGTCCTTGCTCTTTATCTCACTCTCTCACTCACTCACTCTCTCTCTCTCACACACACACACACTCTTTCTTTTTCTATCTCTGTCTCCCTTTCTGATTCTGTCCTACGTTTCGGTAGGACGCGACCGTGCGTCCGTCTCGCTCGGTTGGACGAACGTTTTCGGTGGACTTTGAGACGAGGTAAAGAGAGGAGAAAGGAGTATATTTGTGTGTGTGTGTGTGTGTGTGAAAAAGAGAAAGAGAAGGGGAGAGAGAGAGAGAGAGAGAGAGATAGAGAGAGAGAGATAGAGAGATCCTGAGAGGACGGACCTCCCTGGAAAAGCTATATTTTCATATCAATGATTTTATGACCGCATCCTTCTCTACCCTCGGGGAGAGGCAGTCGACGCCGCCTCCGCTGCCTCCGTTGCCGCCGCCAGTACGTCGACGTCGACATGGTGGAAAAGACGCCGGCCGAGAAACGGGAGCCCCCGTAGGAAATCTATATTTTATCGCCCGTGAAATTCTTGCTATTTATTCGCGTATAAGAATTTAAATGTTTCCAAAATGCGAACTGGCTGGGCACGTTCTCTTTCCCTCCCTCTCTCTCTCTCTCTTTCTTTCCTTTTTGTTCTCTCTTTCTCTCTCTCTCTCTTTCTTTCTCTCTTTAACTTAGTCGGTATCCTCCATCCATAACCTTCTTCCTTCTCTTACTTCAGCATCACTTTTAGATCCGGTACCGCGCGTACGCCGCCCGTACCGTACCGTACCGTAATCCTTACATGATTTAGATCCCGGGGACCTTTTCCCGTATAACGTAGAATCGAGTGCGAAAGAAACGTTGAAAAGAAAATGGAATTCAACGTAGCGATCGCAAGTTCGATTTGCCGTAGGACATTCTTTATTTCTTTCTTTTTAGCTTTCTTGTTATTATTTTTCTTTCTTTCTATCTTTCTATCTTTCGGTCTTTCTTTCTTTCTTTCTTTCGTTCATTCTTCCCCCTCACCCATGCCGTTTTAACGGAGTAGGCGGGGAAGATGGGGGTAACGCGAGGGCGGATAGGCGGTACTTAAAAATAACGACGCCATTAGCGAAGGACTCGTGATGATAGTAAGTAAGTACATACATACATACATACGTACGTACGTACGTACGTACACGTTATACACGTGTACTTATACACGTAAATACGTATAACAGTAACTTATACGTCCAACTAAAAACACTCATCCATCCATCCATCCATCCATCCATCCATGCATCCATCCATCCATGCATGCATCCACCCATTCCTACACCCATTTACTACGTCCTTCCACTAGAAGTATCTAAGCATATGTATTTCATCCAGCGACCTTGAAACATTGATCAAATCGATATCCAGATAACGTATTAATGTCGACGTCCGATCAAATTGTCGTCCATATTAATTCGCGATACGTATCGATTTCTAATCGATTTCCTTGTGAAGAGGCGTGCATCCCGATGGTAGTACGACGATGATGACGTTGATGATGGGGTGACGGTATTGGCGATTAGGGTGCGTCCAGAGAGAGAGAGAGAGAGAGAGAGAGAGAGAGAGGGGAGGATGATGCAACGCGATCCTCTACTCGGCAAAGCTTTTTCCTATTATATGTTATGAACTCGAAAACGTATTCGAACGTCGGTCGCGTTACCCGTGTCGGTAATAAAGCTCCCAGTTTACATCGCGAAATGGACTGGAAAGCGAAAAGCGTCCACGCGGGGGCGCGTGCAAATGAAAACATAATAATAATAAAAAAAGAAGGAAAAAAAAGGCGTAGAAAAGGAGAGAAACAAGACAGCGAAAGAGAGAGAGAGAGAGAGAAAGAGAAAGAAAGAAACAAAACAAGAAAGAAAGAAAGAAAGAGAGAGAGAGAGAGAGAGAGAGAGAGATTGAGGAGGGTGAAAGGAGGGGAAAAAAATAGAGTAACGAGGATGAGAGAGTGCGGAGGCGGATGCGGAAGGATGAACGGTGCGTTACTGCCGTGATACGAAATGAGCGAGCACGCGGGAGGGCGCGTGCGAGCGAGAGAGAGAGAGAGAGAGAGAGAGAGATTATAGGGTATAGAGGGATGAAAGGAGAAGAGGGTAGGTGCGAGCGAGCGAGCGAGCGAGAGGGTTGAAGAAGAGGAACTCGAAGAGGAACCGGAGCAGGCACTGGCAGGCAGTACCATTCGGAGAAGTAATATCCAGCGTAACCAGCGTTCCGGGAGGATGAGCTTTAATTGGAATATGGATCTGCTCTCTCTCTCTCTCTCTCTCTCTTCTCTATATATCTATCTCTATCTATATATCCATCCCTCTTTCGCTCTCTCGCTTTCTGTCGTTTCCCGATACTCCGATAAATTATCCTACGTACCATTTGCCCCGGAAAGCGCGGCACTTCAATTCGCTTGTCGTTCGTTCGTTCGTTCAACGCGCAACACCTAACCGAAAGAGATGACGCGCTCGCGCGCGTCCATCCTCTCTCACCTCAGCCAACCCACCGCCAATTTCAACCCCTACTGCACAACCAGCACTGCACCCTCTGAGAGCCCACGCGCGTGCTGCTATCGCGGTCATACGGTATCGCGAATATACGACGTGAAGTGCGCGCGAATGGAGTACAGGCAGCAGCCCGTTTTTGGTAGCTCTCCTCTGCTTTTCCTTTTTTTTTCTCTCTGTCTACTTTTTCTTTTTTTTTTGTTTTTTACTTCTCCCTCTCTCCCTCTCTCTCTCTCTCTCTCTCTTCGTTTCCAAAGAGCACGCGAACGATATTTTCATTCGCGATATATTCGATTTAACCTCCATCAGGTATACCCTACGCCAACGTTCTCTCGCGCGAAAAGAGTATATAAAATCCTTCACGCACGCGGTTTCATCTACCTTTTTAATTCTTTTTCTTTTTCTCTTTTCTCTCTCTCTTCTTCTTCTTCTTCTTTTCCTTTCCTTTTTTTCTTTCTCTTTCTCTCCTACCTTCACTCAATCACCTACTCCGATACGCACGATTACAACGTCGTTACGAATCTTTCGTTACCGTTATACCGTTACCCTATCTATTTCTCTTTCGTTTTTTTTTTTTTCGTTTATCTGTCTATTTTATATAGCTTCTTTTCAATTCTTTTCGTCGCACTTTCGTTCGCTTGGATTTTTTTTTTTTTACTGATGGACAAGGGTAGAAGAAAATTGAAAAGAGAAAGAAAGTAACTCGAACGAAATTCTCGTTCAGCGTCGAACGAACGAAAGAGAGAGAGAGAGACAGAGAGAGAAAAAAAAAATATATATATATATATAGAGAGAGAGAGAGAGAGAGAGGGAAAGATTTCCAATGGTCGCTTCGACAATTTGATTTGTCGAATTGGTCAGTGAGTCTGGTTGTAGGTAGATAGTGGTGGATAGGTAGGTAGATAGGTGGATAGGTAGGTAGATAGGTAGGTAGGTAGGTATTCGCGGCATACGAACAGCACGCATATATATATATATATATATATATGTTTGTGTTCGGAGACCGAAGAGAAATGCCAGGCATTAGGTTCTGGATGGCGAGCAATGACGGAAGTTGATTCGCCGCATTTCGCCGTGGGACTTGGACGAACTGACGGACGGACGGACGGACAGGGGGTAGCGGGCGCGCGCGCGCGCTCGTTCTCGTGAGTTGTGATCTATAACCGAGTAGTATATTCCTCGTTCACGGGAAAGCCGGGAGGAGGATGAAAAGGAGGAGAAGGAAGATGAGGAGAAGGAGGAGGACCATCACCCATGGGATTTACCGTGACGTATGTGGCTACCTGACGAGAGAAAACAATCTTCGAGAATATATATCGTTCTAATATCAATCTTGAACCGGTCGACATTCAAACGCGTTAGAGACTCCTTTATTCAATCGACGTTTTGATAATTTAGATAATATTCAGATAGATAGATAGAGAGAGAGAGAGAGAGAAAGTGAGAATGATGTAATAAAATAATCGTATTCATGAAATCATTACTATTCACGATCGCGAGACAATCGTTTCGACATCGTTTTTGTTTTATATTCGGATTAGCGAAAGGGAGATGATGAAAAAGGAAGAAGAAGAAGAAGAAGAAGAAGGGAAAAAAGCACAAAGAAAAAAGAAGATAAAGAAATAAAAGGATCGGCGGTTAAGAATAACGGTGATGTAAATTGGCCCAGTACGGACGATTTCCCGTTCTTGTTTTCTCTCCTTTTCATTCTTTCTTTCTCTTTCCTTTTTCTCATTCTCTTTTTCTCTCTTTCATCCGACGACAGTCCCAGTGAAGTATTAAAACATCCTGGTGGTCTGGTAGGAGGAGATCAGCGATGGTAAAAAGAGGATGTCGAGAGTGGACGGCGATATCCTGGGAGTTGTTGTTTTCTACTATCTGTCTTCGGAAGGGGGGTGGTCATGGGAGGGGGTTTGTGGGAGAGGTAAACGCGTGCGGTTTAGCCAATTCGCCCCTTGACCGAGAAAAATGGCTATCGGCCCTGGGAATACGTTTACGACCGTTCCGGGCCGAGTAATTCTATTACGGAAGGATTTTTTCGCTTTATACTATATCGAGAAAGGGTGGGTGGTTCGGGAGGAGGACGGGGTGGAGGGAGGATGGGATTGGCGGACTTGGAATTTTGTGTTCGGTTTCCTCGTTTCGCGGAACGTTTCACTTTCTCTTCTCTCTTTATCTCTTCTTCTTTTCTTTTTTCCCTCTCTTTCTCTCCTCCGATAAGATTCGAATTGAACGGAGAAAAATGATCGTCGATCGTACGCGAACGATTAGATCGATTTTGGGCTTTTTTCTTTTTTTTTTAATTTCGTAATTGATCGTACAAAGAGAGAGAGAGAGAGAGAAAATTGTGAGCCGACAAATTATCTTATTGTAATAATCCAAATAATAATAATAATAATAATAATGAAAGGAATATCACGTAAATTCAATATAATAGGTCTGTCTTTTTCTTTATATATATATATATATATATATATATATATATATATATATATATATATATATCGATCGTACCATTTCGATGGTTTCCCTCGTTAGGATAACTTCGTGTATCGGGAGATACCATTGCCGTTTTGCCTTTCGGCAATATGACGTATCAATCTCTTTCGAGGGAGAAACGGGAGAGCCCCTAAACTCGGCCATGAAAAGGCACTCGATATCGAGAAGATTTGCATGTCCTTTATGAAAATTCTATAGTTTATGGTAGGGAGAAAAACATTTGTATGTATTATCATATTAGCATATTACAAAGAGAAAGAGAGAAAGAGAGAAAAAAGGAGAGACACACCAATCTCAATATTGGATATCAACGATTCCGGTTATATCGTCTGTTTAGTGTCCTTCCTAGACGATAAAAAGAAAAAACAAAAAAAAAAAGAAAACAGAAAAAACAGAAAAAGAAGAAATAAGAATAGGTTACGAACGGGAAAACGCATATTCCTTAATAAATTATATCCTACGTCGTTTCTACGACAATACATTTAAATGGCAATAAATATAAAACGTAGATAACGAATCGAACGGACGATCGAAGAAGTAATGGACGAGGGGTGGAGTGGGGTTGGTCTACCGACGGGTGGGTCCATGTGGTGGGAGAGAGAAAGAATATATAAAAGCGTAGTGTAGTGGTAGTGGTAGTAGCAATGGTAGTAGCTTAGTAACATTGGTATCGTTTGAGATCAAGTCGTTTGCGTTTCATTCGTACGAGAGAGAGACAGAGAGAGAGAGAGAGAGAGAGAGAGAGAAGAGCTTTTCTCATCCTACTGATATCACGTACGAAGGTTTCGTATACGTTGCTAAGCAACTGCCTGGAGGGTGCTGCCTTGCCTTGCCTTCTTGCCTCACGTTATACCAACGTCGGCCGGTGGTGGTTTTAGCTGCTTTACTCATTTGGCCAATGATAATATCGTTCAAATAATAGAAACGAGTAAAAATTTCATTCCAACCATCTTTACGTTTAAGATATCCTAATAATTATATATCGCTTGTATATTCATTAATATTAATATATATATATATTGTTTATAATCGAACGACATCGAATTGATGTAACGATGTTTCATCAATGAATAAAAATAATATTCGATATACCATATATGTGTATCAACGTATATAAATCTATACATATTAAATCTATACATATTACATATTTACATATTACTTTATACTATACATACACGTTATGTACCTGTATAATAAATCTTCTGTATCCTCGAAACTTCACATTTTTATTGGACGGTCTTCTAAAGATCTTCTAAATCTATTCATACTTCACGGTTTTTATCAACGAACGTGTTTACGTGTTAAAATCGAGATTAACGGTAAATAAGTAAATAGTAAGCACGCAATTATATATCGACGACATTTCGCATAGTTATTAAATCATCCTTACTCTCGTAAGATCGAAAGAAATGCTTTTTCAAAACGACGAAGGATAATTAACGTGTGTTTCTCTTTACGATGGATAAGGTGATCGATGATCGATGATCGATGATACGAACGAATCGAGCGATCAAGTTTAGACAATCTTCGTTGATTAACCAGTCCAGTTCGTGGCTTCTGATATCGACGACTAGCTAACGACCTTGACCACCAACGTACCAAATACATATAAGTATATAATACATATATTTCTACGTGGGTCAGTTTAAATCGTTCCAAAATAATTCTCATAATAATCGACATAATCCAATAGTAATAATAAATAACGTTAGGTGACTATCGATGACGTATCGATAAATAGAACGTTCTCCAATATCTACGTTTGCATAAGCAGGTACGGAAATGTAATATCGGGCGAGTAAGTTGGGGCCAAAGTGAAGAGGATATGGCCACTGTGAAAAGCATTAAAGGTGAGAGAGAGAGAGAGAGAGAGAGAGAGGAGGAATAAGGAGACGATGCCTCCTCCTTCTTCGGAGAGGGTCGAACGGGAGGGAAGGGACGGGAGGGACGTTTCTTGTTATTAGTCGGTCGACTTCGACGTAGAACGTTTCCGCGTTGGTTGCAAGTTGAACTAACGTCGTATCTCCATGGCGTTACTTGTCCCATAAACGCGTATATATACGTAAACGGACGCACACAAACAAGCGCGCGTAACAAAAGGGTGGAAAGGGTGATGGGCGAAGGAGAAAAGGAGGAGGATGTGGAGGTGGAGGAGGAGGTAGAGGATACCATTCTCCAGTCGATGGTCTTCGGATACGATGATACTCCGCGTCGACCTCGTTACACGTGTACACCGTTAAACATTCTATATATCTATTTATATGCATATATATATATATATATATATATATATATATATATATATATAGCTATATAGGGTGTTGTATAGTTTTGCGAACTAGCACGCCCGCGCCTCCGTGCCATGCCAACTCAATTCAATTTAAACTTCGACGTTGGTAGCGACATGCTGGAGAAGAGTGGGAGGGAGGGAGGGAGGGAGGGAGGGAGGGAGTGAGGGAACGGTTAAGTTAGGGGCCTAGGGTCTCTCTCGAAGGTCGCACGAGAGATCTCGTGGAGGAAAGGATTGAGGAAGAGAAAGAGGAGTAGAAGAAGATAAAGCATAAGAAGAAGACAAAGAAGACGAAGAAGAAGCAAAAGTAAGTAATGGTAGAAAACGTTATGCGAACGCCTAAGTCACTAAATCGCACGAAAATTAACGAGAGTTATTAGTCGATGGTAATAATTAGGAGGCAATTGGACGGAAAATACAATTGCCTTAGCTTTACCTTCACAATTACGACGTTCCAATCGTCCTCCTCCTCCTCCTCCTCCTCCCTCCTCCTCCTCCTCCTTCCCCACCTCTTCTTAATCCTCCTCGTTCTCGTCTTCGTCTTTGTCTTCGTCTTCGTCTTCTTCATCATCGTTGTTGTCGTCGACGTCGACCTCGTCTGTCACCGGCGTCGCTCGTTTAACCCCTTCTTCTTATCTCCTTCCGTTTCTCGAACCCTTTCCCTTTACCTACGACCCTTTCACGCTTTACCACTGTCTTCGGATACTACGCGCACGACTTTCCTCTTCGGCGTCCACGAACGTACTGCTAATGTTTACGTAACGACGTTCGATACAGTGTCGGATACAATCGAAAAGAAGGAACGAAAAAAAAAGAAACAAAATTTTATTACGTATCGTATAAGATCACTCGGATCTGTACATACATACAACGTCGTACCCTGTGTTAAGAAGAACGAAGTGTACGACCTACGGGATATAAAGAAATGTCCGATTTCAAGGATACGTACATACGTGTATATGCACACACACATACGTACATACATACGTTGATAATTCCCATACAATCTCGTTCGATGAATCTTTTTGTTATGACTTTTATCGCTATGAAACTTATTTTTGTTATGATTTATATTGTTACGAAATTTATTGCGACTTGGACATCGGTTTTTCTTGGAATTCTCGACGAGGTTTAAGAAGAGAAATGAAGAAAAATATATACACACATACATACACACATACATATATAATATAAACATACAGGTCACTTTACACGTGCACGTATACGTATGTACGTAGTAATAACATTTGGCCAAGCATATTTGCCACATTTACCAAAGGCATAAACAATTTGAAGGAACGTCTTTGTCCTTGCTAAGCCAATCAAACGACGCTCTTCCCTTCCCTTCCCTTCCACTAATATCACGACTTACCTAATATTCGTAAAAGCACCGTGATGCCAGTATCGAACAGTCAGTCAGCGAATAAACGTTAACGTTAAAGAGTGCAATCGAGTCGCGATCGAACGAGAATTATTTCTAAGAAGCTTCAAATTATTTTCAAGAAACTTAGAATCTAAACGCATTCTACGTCAGATCGTACGATCATCGAGGCTTTTATAACATCATTGTCGAAACGCGCTACGCAACGTCTACGGTTCGTTCCAACGAATCATTTTTTTGGATGGAGGGACAATGGAGGGGCAACCTAATCAAGAGAAATATTTAATTAGTATTTGATATACGCGTTATATAAAAAATAGATAAATCTAACTATTATTCGTATCTCGTGTAATTATTTAATTTTACGATTGGACACCGTCGATTGGGACGATTAGAATGACTCGGACATCGGAATTTACAAGAAGGAACGTAATAAAAAAAAAAAAATATATATATATATATATATATATATATAATACATTTTTATGATATATGTATATGTACGTATACGTAGCGTTCGTTTTTCTCAAGTTACGATTATCGATAGAAATAATAGAATTACCGTATATATTTCAATTACGTTTATTTTTTTTAATTTTACACATACTTATGTATATACATAATATGCATCATACACATACGTACGTACGTGCACGCGTAGCTGTTAGTCGGCGAAGGACGAAGGGCGCAGAAGATAATAACAACAAAATAGGATGACGAAGAGAGCGTGCAACGTTGGAAGAAGAGGAGGAAGCTGTTGGAAGAAGAGAAGCGGATAGATACGTACGTATGTACGTATATATGTATGCATGTATATATGTATGCATGTATGTATGCGATAGCTCGTTAATATTCATACGGCCTATAGAGGCACACGTTTCAAACGAACCATTCTCATGTTAGAACGTACAATATAAGGTATCGATAAATAAATCATAATGCGTTATTGCCTATTTGAATATGTTCGATGCGGGGGATATATTATTCGGTTAGGGGCTTGAAGTACGATTATATTCGTCTGCTACCGTTCGTTCAATGAGATCGAACAAGAGTAAAGGAAATAAGAGAAGAGAGGAGAAGCAAAAAAAAGAAAAACAAAAAAAGGAAGAAAAATAGATATAAAGAAAGTGAAACACGGGTTTCAAACAAAACAACGTACAAATACATCGATTGTCTCTCGACGATCTTTCGATCCTATCGTTAATTGTCTTACTTTGTCTTCTAATTAACACCGTTTGCTAGTGCGAGATAGAACGACGATTTGCTTCGATAGTCGGCGATCTAAAAGAAAAACCAAAAAAAAAAAAAAAAAGAAAAAAGATAAAAGATTGTATCTCCATGAGATTTCATTGGAACATTCCGAAGAATTGGATTATTCTTTTGCGAATGACGCCCATCGATTGTCGAACCTATTGTGTTTATACATATATACACGTTTATACATACGTGTGTATGTGTGCACCCTCGGTGATTCATTGTACGCTGTAACCCCTACACCCCCTGCTCATCGTACCCCTCTCCTGCTCCTTTTTTTCTCTTTCATTTTTTTCTTTCGTTCCTTCTTTCTTCTCCCGCGAGGGATGAGTGAATTTGGGGGTTGTGGGGAGTCGTAGCCGGAGCTGGGATCCACAGGGAAGAGAGAGGGAGGGGGGGGGGTTTGGACGTCCAAGGGGTTGATATCTCGATGCTTTAAAATACATATCTGCATGCATATGCAAGGTTACGAAATGACGGGAACGAAGGCGCGTCACGCTCGAGGAGAATAACGGCCTATCGTCGTGGCGGTTAATGAATGTCGGTGGGGGGAGGGGTAAGGGAGATAGGTTGGGGTAGTTTTTCGAATAAGGACGAGAGACGCCGATTAATATTATTGCATTCGTTCGTCTCCCGGGGATTTTCCTACGCTCTGGAGAATTTTCTCGAGGCCCGTTCGATACCTCGCTCGCATTTGTTCGATAAACCAACACATCCGCCGTTCCGTCCTGATCATCGGATCCTACGATCCGGTGATCGCATCGATTATTTTCCTTTATTCTCTATACACATAGAAAAATTATTTTCACCAGGTGCAATATAATCGTCTTTGATTGTTTCAAGAGAAAGAAAAAGAAAAATCAGTCTCCTATTCTCTATTCGCTTGTTTGATATTATTCATTGAGAATATTTCGTGAAATATTTTTCTTCTTTTCTTTTTTTTTTTCTTCTCTTTCAATGAAACATTTGATCAAGAAAATATATTCGAATTGCATTATAATCGTTTAGCTTGAATATATCCTACGTACGTAAGTACGTAATTACGTATATACGTACGTACGTACGTACGTATGTACAAGTTGTTGGCGATGACGTGGAACAGCTTGCATCCCCTTTCTGACGTTTCTTCCCTCCGTAAATCTTGAGTTACTGGTTTGAGCCGTATAAGATGCCGTGATACGGGGGCAGGTGTCGCTGTAAACTCAGTTAATTAGACAAGAGGCAAACCATCACCGAAGAGCACCCGCCACCCCTCTCGCCCCCGTTATCCTCTTCGAGGACTCCCACTCTTACTCACCACCCTTCCCACCCTACCCAACCCATCCTCCTCTCCCACCTCCTCCCACCCCTTTCACACCCTCGAGGCTTGTTAATAACGCGTAATTACCATTATACATAGCAATACACTCTTCCAAGCTCGCACTCGCCGACCCCATTAGATAAGACGACACCTTATTACACGGAAAACTAACGTTGGTATATCGCGCAACACAAAACTTCGAAGTCTGGAACCCCATCGCCGTTGTCGACAGAGAGAGAGAGAGAGAGAGAGAGAGAGAGAGAGAGAGAGAGAGAGAGAGAGAGAGAGAGAGAGAGAGAGAGAAAGGAGAAGACCCTTTCTCGCAGCGTACTTTCGTTGGCGTGCGATAAAACGTTGGTGCCGGTGAAAGCGTTTGAAGTAACGAGATCGTAATTGGAAACGATACGCCACGATTACTATGACGATATTATCGATACCGATATTCGTGATACGATAACGCGAAATATTTACGATTTATGAATTATTATCGTTATTATTATTATTATTATTATTGGTCGAGCGTGCATTTCTTTTCTCCGTTCTTTTTCCTTTTTCTATCTTTTCCTTTTACTTTTCTCCTATTTCCATGTTTTTCTTCTTCCTTTCCTTTTTTTTTTTTTTTTGGTTCTTTCTTTCTTTTTATTCAGCTCAACGAGTAAATATACAAATAGATAGATAGATAGATAGATAGATAGATAGATGGTATTATCGTACGTAACTACGTTTTATTGATTTATTTTTTTAACTGACGAACGTTTAACGAACATTTCTTTTCTCTCAAATCATCCTCAACACTCTCGCGTATTTTCTTCAGCCGACAAAAGACAAGGGAGAGAGAGAGAGAGAGAGAGAGAGAGAGGGGGGGGTGGGTTGGTTGGGAGAAGAGCGGTTTGCGTATGGGAGATAAAAAAAGAAAAAAAAAAAAGAAAGAAAGAAAAAAGGAAATAAAAAGAGAAGACGTAAAACAAGAAAGAAAAAAGGAAAGGAAAGGAAAGGAAAGGAAAGGAAAGGAAACGTCCTTTGATTCTTTGGGGGTTTTGACGAAGCTCAGAGTACGATAACGAGAGTTAAGGTTGAATCCGTTTCGGGGTAATACGCTCGGGCAAATATGGAGTCGTTTGAGAAAGGACGTTATTATATATGATAGCAGGTGGATTGTGAAAATTTGGAGTGCGGTTTACGTACTCGGGAAAAGGGAGCAGCCACCTATGGCGATTCCGTAAGTGAATCCACGGCATTTAACCGCCGCGGCGCGTTTAATAACGAGACTCGCGAAGATCCATCCTCTCTCTCTCTCTCTCTCTCTCTCTCTCTCTCTCTCACTCTGTCTGTCTTTCTCTTCTTCTCTGTCTCTTTCTCTCTTTCATTCTGAGTAGGTGCCCTGAAGCGTCGACGTTCCAAGGGTTTCTTTCACGATTTATGTCATAATCACCTGAAACACAGAGCAAGAGGACCTGAACACTGAGCGCGTTTCCTCTTTCTAGCATCCTTTGCTTCGTCTCTCGCCCTCTTTTGAAAAAGAGTAGTTACAACTGAGATGAGAAGCAATGAGTACTATGCCAAAGAGAGACGGAAAGAAAGAGAGAGAGAGAAAGATATATATATATATATACATAGAGAGAGAGAGAGAGAGAGAGAGAGAGAAAGGGATGGTGCATGGGCGCGTTCGTAAACACAAAATGCATTTGGGGTTAATGCGACGTGTATCGCGCGGGATTTTCTCAAATGCTGGTGTAAAATGCCTTCCAACCCTCTCCTCTGTTCCGCACCACTCGGCGGAAGTCGTGGAACGGAACGTCCTGACTCCGGCGAACCAGCAACAACCCAGACGCACCAGGTATAGTTGAACTGAGCTAAGCTAAGCTAGCTAGCTATCTAACTTCCTAGCGAGCGTTCTTCATGCACTGTTCTTTTATTGCACTGCCTGCCCAACCAACCCTCCTCCCTCCCCCTGTACCTCACTCAACTCCTGCACGTCACCACCCACGATATATATATATATTTACGTTTATATATTTACATATAACTTCCTAACTCCATTATTTCGGAATGCTTCAAATGCTAAACGTTAAATGCCACACGCATTCAGTATTATTCATTTTTTTTTCGTCTCTCTCTCTCTCTCTCTGTTTCTATGTCTCTCATGTAACTGCTCGCTCGTTCTGAGTCAAAGGATTGAAGGGTAACAAGAGGGTAACAGCTTTAGACTCTCTCGCTTAGCCTCCCCCGTCTTCACTCCCTCCCTCTTACCCATACCTTTCTTCGCTTGCACGGACCACGTGTCAAGAAAGACACTCGCTCTCTTTCTTTCTTTCTTTCTTTCTTTCTTTCTTTTCTCTTTTCTCTTCCTTCCCATTCTTTCATTCTTTCTTCCTTTCTCTCGTTCGCGTTCGTCTTTTGATTTCTTGTTCTTTTTTCATTTACCTTTCTTTCTTTTTTTCCTCGACTCTCAACTATCTCTCTTTATACAGAGCCGTACGTGTACGTAAAATACATAAAAGTGGAATTTGTTACATCCTAGTAAGATGGGGTTGCCGTAGACGACGACGATGACGACGAGGATGACGACGATTTTTCGCGGGTGGCCGTAGTAGAGTCCGCATCAAGGATGCACGCACGGTTTCTCGCGAATAGGAGATTTACGGGTTTGATCATGAATGGGATCGCACGGTTCGCTCGTTTCATGAATCAAACGAACGACATCAGCAGTGTGTCTTTACGCGCGTCTTAATCCTTTCGCGTTGTTATCTCGCGTCGTTGTGCTCGTTACTTTTTACGTATGGATATGTATGTATGTATGTATGTATTTACATCGCGTCATAAGCAGCAGTTACGTTCGTTTCGTACAAACGTGTGTGTGTGTGTGAGAGAGAGAGAGAGAGAGAGAGAGAGAGAGTTCGTCTACTCCGTTACGAGTTTCGTGAGCCGTCCGTCCGTAAAAGAGAAAATATAAAAAGGTCACTTGCATCAAGAGAGAAAAACGAAAAGGCCCACCAACCTTTCCCCTGCAACCTCTCTCTCTCTCTCTCTCTCTCTCTAGCTCTATCTCTCTTTATATATAAAATTCAAACGATAGACGCGTAACATAATGAGAAACAATGAGAGAATAAAACATGCAAAGACGGAATAGTCTTTGATGATGGTGACGGTGGTGGTCTATCGTTGGCACATAGTTAAGTACCTAGCGCTTATATATATATATGTATGTGTGTGTGTGTGTGTGTGTGTGTGTGTGTGTACGTACGAGGTCGTAGAAAATTTCATTGGCTTGTTAGGCGGGTACATACGGGTCTCGCGAACGAGTGCATCGAGCGCTCGCGGCTTTTCTCACATCTACCTAACCAACCTGAAATATAATAATACGCGAGTGAACGGCAACACGCGTTAAAAAGAGGATAGAGATAGTAGAAATGCGAGTTAACCGGTGATAACCCCCCCGTACCCTTGGCCCTATCACCCGCCAAACCCACATCCCAACGTTGGTGAACCGAAACGTTCCAACAAACCTAACCTGTGTCTTCCTTCTTCCACCCTCCTTCCCTCGATCTCGAACCCACCACTCACCCTATCCCATTCCACCCCGTTCCACCTCTCTTTTCCCAAAAAGTGCTAACCTACCTACCTACCTACCTACCTACCTACCTACCTACCTACCTACCTAACTCCAAAGCTTCTCTTTCGTCCTACGGTGAGGCTAACCTCGTCCACACCCATATCTCCCTACCCTCTACATCCTCTCACAGCCCACCTCGTCCCACCCTTATTCTCGTCAGGAAGCGAGTACGGAAAGGCATTTAGACCTTTTCGCCCGACTCATCAGCTTTGTGCTTTTGCCGGCTGTGAGCGCCGCTCTGCCAACGGGGTAATAACGGCGCGCGGGTGCCTTTGCGGTAACCTCAAAAACATGAATTTTCACTTCAACTTTTCGTTAACTGCTCTCACGCGCGCCTAAGTACAAAGTTAATTTTTTAATTATACCCGCGGTGATACCACCGCGCGCGAGCGGCCCCCTTGTAACATAACAACCGCGGTAGTATCATCATACTTATGTAATAGAAGCAACCTTCTCTCGAGAGGTCCCGTACCCTTCGCGACCATCGACCTAACCAATTCCCTCCTCCTCCTCCTCCTCCTCCTCCTCCTCCTCTTCTTTTTCTGTTTCTTCTTCTTCTTCTTCTTCTTCTTCTTCTTCCTACATCTTTCGTTATATCTCCCTTCTTCACTTTGCTCCGTTCTCCTCCTCTCTCTCTCTCTCTGGTTTTGTTCTCTCCCTTTTCCTCCTTTCAATCCTTTTTTTCTTCCTCCACTTCCTCCTTTTTACCTTCTTTCTCTTTCGATTCTTTTTTATCGCAACAATATCAACCACGATTTTATCATTGACAACATCGTAATC
>OU964977.1:3987803-3997803 GCA_918808275.2 Dolichovespula sylvestris
AAGGATGACGGACGATGGTAAAAGGAGCTGAAGGAAAGGAGTACGGAGTGGAGGGATGGAGGATGGATGGGAGAGTAGAGGGTGGACAGAGAAGAGGAAGAGGAGGTTGAGAAGGAGGTGGAAGGTGGTGGAGGTTGGAGGTTGGGGTTAGGTAGGTAGTTGGGTAGGTAGGTGGGTAGGTAGGTATGATGGGGTAACCTCGAGGGAGGTACAGGGTTGGGTGAGTGGGTGGATGGTTGGTTGGTTGGTTGGTCACACCCACGCGCACTTATTATTATTTAGGGGTGCAACGGACATGTACGGTTTTTGCCAGAGATGGAATTACATATTCCTCTCGCCAACCACCACCATCAGCGTTATGAGTAGTGGTGGTAGTAGTAGTGGTGATGGTGGTAGTAGTAGTGACAGTAGTAGTGGTAGTAGTAAAGGCAATAGCACCGACAGGAGACACGCGAGAGAGAGAGAGAGAGAGAGGGAGACGCGGGCAAGCGTCCACTTTTTATTTCGTCGTTGCCTTTGCTAGGCACCGTGTCAAAGCGGCCAGGTTCCCTCTTCTCAAAGTATAATTATTTTAGTTACAATTAAAAATGTGCACGGAGCCGGCCGCCGGCGACGTTGTCGCTCGTCGCCGTTCATCCTTCGGCGAACGTACGAACGTACGAACGTACGAACGTACGAACGTACGAACGTACGAACGTACGTACGAATGAACGTATGAACGTACGAACGTACGTACGAACCAATGAACCAACGAAACTCGTCCGTCTATCGTTTTACTCCGCCGTATTTTTTTTTCTTTTTTTCTTTTTTCTTTTTCCTCTTTTTTTTCTATTGTTTCCAAGCTTCCTAACGATCTTATGAAAGAGATCAAAGAGAGAGAGAGAGAGAGAGAGAGAGAGAGAGAGAGAGAGAGAGAGATGGCGAGTGTTAGCGATCGTGGAGGCGATTTTCATTTTCGCGTATATCTCGAAATATATCATCGAGTATGTTCGCACGAGAGAAGAGGGAAGGTGGCGAAGGGGGGTGGACCGAGGGAAAGGAAAATCGTAAGAGAAGAAGAAGAAGAAGAGGAAGAGGAGATAGAAGAAGAAAAAAGAGAAATATTCTTCGAGTTTTCTCTCATTCTCTCTCTCTCTCTCTCTCTTCCTCCCACTCACCATACCTCCATTGCCCTGAACAAGGGGAATACTTACAGTAATTGCTTTTAACGAGGGCCCGAGCCGCAGAAAAAATACGGTCCGGTAGCAAAAACTTTTCCAATTTTAATCCGTCATTCGAGAACCGGGCCGTCGAAAAAAAGAAGGAGAACAAGTAAAGGAAAAGTAAAGGAAGAGGTAAAGGAAAGAAAACGAAGGAGGGTGGAAAAAAGAGAAGGAAAGAAAGAAAGTAAAAAAAGGAAAAAATAAAAAAATAAAAAGAAAAAAACAAGGCGGGTGGGAGTTGGGCGGGCGTACCAACTTTCGTTCCATAAAACAAGTTGTTGCTTAGGGGTGGGTGGGCGATGGTGAGCAAGATGATGGGAGAGTCGGTTGGGTGGGAGGAAGGGAGCGAGTGAGGGAGGGTGGGAGGGAGGGAAGAATAAATAAATGGCGCGAGATGTTCCCGTCCGTGGGTTTTAACAAAGAATGAGGAGGATCGGTTAGTCGTTGGTAATAACAGGAGAAGAACGAAGAGAGAAGGAGAAAGAGGAAGAAGAAGAGGGCGGTGGAGAGAGAGAGAGAGAGAGAGAGAGAGAGAGAGAGAGGACGAAGAAAATTGGAGAGGTTAATCATAAATAAATGGAGTTTGAATTTTTATTATGGGAGAGTAGATATTAATAATATTGGGTTAAACAAAAATATATATATATATATATATATATATATATATATCGAATTAAAACGAGGGAATAATAAGAAAAAACGATTCGTACGTGTGTGACATTGTTAACGTTTAGAATATTATTTTCCTTCGTCGAAAATTAATCACCCCTCGTCCCTACCTTCCCAGTTATTTTTTCTTTCTTCTTCTTCCTCTTCCTGGCCTCGTCCCTTTTCCCTTCCTTGCTGTTTCTCGTACCCTCCTCATCCTTTTTCCCGGGACTCCTTCTCCGCGAGCCTCGAAGAATTAGCTCGCGCGGTATCTTTTGAGTTCCCTTGCGAATTGGGATTGCAAAAGGTAGTGGACTGACGATGTAGAAAGCAAAGGTAGAGCGCAGGGGCGGGGTAAATGGGGTGGGGTGAGTGGGTGGGGAGGGAGGGTATAGAGAGAGAGAGAGAGGGAGAGAGAGAGAGAGAGAGAGAGAGAGAGAGAGAGAGAATTGTTTCACGGCGAGACGAGGGCGAGGTTAGAGGGGTTACCGGGTATGAAGGTTCGAGAGGGATGAAGGTGAGGTGGCGGTGACCTCGGGGAGGAGAGGGGAGGAGAGGGTGGCCAGGAGCGGGCGCGCGCGATAGAAAGGCTCGTAAAGAGACTGAAAACACCGGGGCAAGTCTTTACTTTACATTTCTACGGTCCATTCTTCCTTTGTACGGTAATTAAATAAGTTGAAGCCAACCGCTGCTGGCCTTGCGTCCATTCAAGGACGCCCCGAGGTACGTTACCGTGCCCGTGCCCGTGCCCGTGCCCGTGCCCGTGCCGTGCTGTGCCGTGCCGTGGTCCAAGAAAAGAGGTTTGAAAATTATCTTCGTTGGGTCCGACTTCCTTCCGTCGGCGATATTTTAGTATGCGCTCGACGTATGTACGAGTGTATCCACACTCGTACCTACTCCCATTTCGTTTTCTCTGTTTCGGACAGTAAAAAAAAAAAAAAAAGAAAAAAGAAAAAGAAAAACAAAAGAATTAATCCGAACGTATGCGCAATACACATATTTTATATATATGTATTTACGTGCGTATGTATTTGAATAGAAATAGAAAAAGAAAGAAAAGAAAATTCCTTTTGTTCAAAGGAATCACTTGCGTACACGCGAGAACGTATCTCGTTTGTTGTACGATCTAACGATAATAATAATAATAATAATAATAATAATAATGATGATGATGATGATGATGATGATGATGATGATGGCGACGACGACGATTCGATTTCGAGGGGTGTGTGGGTTGGGTGGGGGTTGAAAAAGTAGAAAAAAAATAGAGGATAAATTAGGCCGGTCGAATGGTCGATGGTCGTTCGTCCTCGATATTAGTTATCGTTTTTGTTATATCGATTAAACCTTGCGACTCGATATTTGTCAAAGTGAAAAAGCACCGCAAGTCTTAGGTAATAGGAAGGCGTATACACTTACGAGGGATATTACGTCTTCGGGGTTCTCGAGTGTAGGCACCAACAAGAACAGAGTTATATTAGACAGGAGTGCGAGAAGAGAAGAGAAAAGAGGAGAAGAGAAGAGAAGAGAAGAGAGAAGAGAGGCTCCGGTAGCAACTGCCGTCTTTCACTCGGCACTGAAACCCCGTGCGCCAAGAATCTTGCTAATTAGATATATAAGGAAGCTAATTGTAATAAGGTGGAGTCGGGTGTACACGAGAAAGAGTGAGTGAGTGAGTGAGCGAGCGAATGAGTGCGAGAAAGAGAGAGAGAGAGAGAGAGAGAGAGAGAGAGAGAGAGAGAACCATAGACTCTCCCACTTCATCCCACCTCGGCTTCTTCTTCGTCGCAAACCCCATAATACTACCGACAGCCCAGGAACCAAGAGTATGCATGTAGTACACCGTACACGTACACCTATACTTACACGTACGCGTATATGCATGTGTGTGTGTGTACGCTTTTACATATATACATATATATATAAATACGCCTGTCTCGTTTATCCGACCATATCTTAGCGTCAAGAGTTGCGCGATAATGAAGAATAAAAAAAAAAAAAAAGAAAGAGAGAAAAAGAAAAGAAAAACAAGAAATAAAATAGGAACGAAAAGAAAGAAAAAATGATTCCGGTTAGATTCTCTAACCTTCGACCAGTCTGTTTCAAGTTAACAAAAAAAAAAAAAAAAAACCATGAGACGTCCTTTAAAATTTCGTCGACGATCTTCCCTCCACACCCCACTCATCACCACCGACCATCTCTTCTTACCACCGTTTCCCCGACGTTTCGTTCGTTCGAAGATCGCGGATTGTTGGAAGTTTTGATGGTTCAGGGGTGATGGTTGAAGGGCGGGCTTGGGGGGAGGTGGGACGGGGTGTATATAAGCGAGGGGTTGAAATAAGCGCGTGTAGTTATAACGAGGAGCCGAGTAATTTAACCCTTCTTAGAGTCGTCTTGTCTTCGCTCATACCGGATCTCTGTAGCTCACTCACTCTCTCATTCTCTTTCTCCTTCATTCTCTCTCCTCGTGCCTCTTCTTATCACCTCGCCAGTTCGGCGCTCTAATCTTTAGAATCCCCTACCACCTCCTATCCAACTCCCCCGACGATCTCCGGGCCCCCATATCCCCGGCCATCTCCGGGCCCCCATATCCCCGAATCTCGTTCAGCCGGTTTATTTTCCGTAATGACGTAAGACGATGATCGATTCGATTAAATTCTTTTATCTACCTGTTAATCTGTCTGTCTGTCTGTCTGTCTGTCTGTCTGTTTGTTCTTTAGAATCGTGATAAAATGATGGCGCAATAACGACGATCGTTTTCTTCCCCCCTTTTTTTTTCTTCTTTTTTTGTTTTAATAAATCATAGACTTGTTAATATTTTTAACACACTTGCCTGTCTCTCTCTCTCTCTCTCTCTCTCTCTCTCTCTCTCTCTCGATTGTCTGTATTAAAAAGAAAAAACGAAAAGAAAAAAAAAAAACGAAGGAAGATTTATTCGATTTACACGATAAGTAAAACAGAGATTTTTCTTTTCGTACCTTGCGAAGATTACGTTCGGGTGGTAGGGTAAAGGGGGGTAGTTTAGTCGGGTTACGAATTTTGTACCCTATGTGCTAGGAATGCCACAGAATAAGGAACTCCGCCGATAAAGGGACGGCGAATTTATTGCTAGCCGTTTCCACCGGTGAGTTCCTATCTTCTCTAAAGCTTATAATTTTGACGACCCAGATAAGCCGCCGCCGCCGCCGCGAATAGCACAAGATGGCGGGTTGGCGGGGGACGGGGGTGAAGTCTAGAGGGTGATAGGGGATAGAGGTGGGTGGGTAAATGGGGGTGGTTGGCTGGGTGGGCGAGTTGTACAGCTTTAAAGTACCGTGATTTCTGCGGTACATTTCGTAGAAGGTGGATGTCCCAGTTGGAAACTCCCTAAGTCCTTGGACACGGAAACACGAAGAATAGCGTGTTGAAAATATTGGAATGTGGTCTAGGAGGAAGAAAAGTTTCTTTTTTTTTTTCTTTTTAGATCTTTTGCTTTGTTTTATGTATCTTTAAAAAAGGAAGAATAGAAAGTAAGAAAGTTAAGAAATAAAAGAAAGGAAAAGAAAACGAACAATACACCTAAGCGTATGGAAAGGATGTCGTACTTATTTGGGGTTATTTCTGTCTCTCTCTCTCTCTCTCTCTCTCTCTCTCTCTCTTTATGATCTAGCAACGTTACATATACGTCTGTACATATACATATATGCATATGTGTGTGTGTGTGTATATATATATATATATATATATATATATATATATATATATATTTATATCTTTGAAAAACTAGACTAGATACGACGTGACGTGCGAAAGCCTCGGAAGAAGAAAATCGATGGTAGTCGGTGGATGTCTCAAGTTGGTTCGGTGGTTCATCTCTCCCCCAAACCACCCCCGATCCCTCGTTGGTCGGTATGGCGGTGAAGAAGTGGTCGGGAACAGATAACAAAAATACGAGGTAAGTTTTCGAGAGGCCATAACCTTCTCGTGCGGCACCGTACGGCACGGAACGGCACGGTGCGGTGCTGTATGGAGCGTTGCGGTGCGGTACGGTGCGGTGCGGTGCGGCGCGTCGCGAGCCGCACGCATTAGCATAGTAATGAATATTATTACATTTCGGCTGCACACTCAGTTTAATTCCATCTTCCCAGTCGTAAAGATAATAACCGAGTGGCGGCTGCTTCGCGCTGTATTCTCGGTAGAGCCGGTTTTGGTTCTGGTGGATGGGATGGTGGGCAGGGTGAGAGGGAAGGCTCGGGTAGCGGCGGGTGATAGAAGGGGGAAGGGGTGATGGCGATGATGGTGTTGGTGCTGTTGGTGGTGGTGGTGGTGGTGGAGGTAGTAGTGGTGATAGTTGTATGGAAGAGGATGTTGCGCGAGGGGTTAGTCGCTGGAGGTGATACCAACGATGGTCGTGGAGGTGAGCTAGCTTGAGAAATACAGAGAGAGAGAGAGAGAGAGAGAGGGTAGAGAGATGGTTCCGAAGGAAGTACGAAAGGCGGATGTCGCGGGGGTTGTGCCGAGTGGTGGTGGTGGTGGTGGTGGTGGTGGGTTGGGCGGTGGCGCGGCTTTAAGAGGTTCTCAGGAGGAGTAAATATAAACTTGGGAAAGTGACAAAGATAATTCTAATAAAAGCGACGACGACGGCGACGACGACTACGACGACTACGACTACGACGACTGCGACTACTAAGAACGACTCTGGGAAGACGACGAAGAGCACTACCTGCCTTTCTCCTCGCTTAATTCGTGACATATTCCGGCATTGCATTACTTTTGTCCCGTAACCCCTCCCCCAAACCTCTCACCCTCGTCCTCTTACCCCACCACCCCCTCCGTCTTTCCATACTTCGGACTTCCTCGTCAAGATTTTGGGTGGGCCATCATCTCCCTTTTGGTTTGCCCTTTTATGTGGTAAGGAGAGAAGGTCGGTGGGATATATCGTTTCGTTCCCTCCCTTTCTCTCCGACACTCTCACCCTTTTCAATCCTCCTCCTCCCTCCCGCCCCCCCATCGTCAACCGACCCCTGTCCCCGCAACTATGGCTCACCCACGAAGTAGAGACTGACTACTACTCCAAACCTTAGGCATAACCCAAAGTAAAGATTCCCGTTCTGAGTGCGTGGAGGAGAAGAAGAAGCTAATCGTGGATAAACTTTAGGCACGAGTCGTTCTATCTTGCTTATACCTATTTTCTTTTTCTCTTTCATTTTCCTTTCTTCTTTGTAAATTGAATGCTAAACGAGAAAACGAATCCTTAACAATCTCTCCGAGCAATATTCTTTTCTTCTATATCCTTCTACGTTTTTGATTTTGGTTTGTTTTTTCTTTTGCAACGAGTAAGCGTCAAATATATCTTCGAATACTCTATTCCTAACGTTAATTCGTGATACGTCGCTGGACAAGCAGAGAGTGAGACAGAGAAAAAGAGAGACAGAGAGAGACAGAGAGAGAGAGAGAGAGAGAGAGAGAGAGAGAAAGAGAGGGAGAGATAGATGGATAGAAAGAGAAAGAGAGAAAGAGAGAGAGAGAGAGAGAGAGAGAGAGAGAGAGAGAGAGAGGTCGACGGTCGCGATATATTTTCCGCGGAGCAGCCAACCGACGGACGACCATGCAGTATGTATATTTCCATTCCGCCGTTACGAGGTGTGTAGGATGATTTTATATGCAAAGAGTAGTTTAGAGCTAATTGTTAATAATAGGATTGGTAAGGTGGGAATTCACCCCGTGCCCGGCAGTCGAGTTCTCTCTCTCCCACCCCCCTCTCCCTCTCTCTCTTCACGTTCTCCCAACTACCCCCCCCCCCATTTCCATCCTAGCCTACCACACATCGTACTCTACAGGCGCATCTCATTTGACACTAGAGTCAGAACGGTGCTCGCAGATCTCTGCCTGTCCGTCTGTCCGTTCGTCTCTGTCTCCACACTGTCCGTATGCTGTCTCTGCCGCTACCACCTCCACCACCTACTCCACCTCCACTTCCTACGCCTCCCATCGTCCTCTTCACCTCCTCTTCCAACCCGTCCCTGCAGCACACCACCTCTCTACCACATCCTCTCTCTCTCTCTCTCTCAATGCTCTGTTGCAGTATAGCTAGCCAGTGTAGGATACGTACCGTAGGTGGACGTACGTAACCACGTACTACCCGCGGACGTACCTACCAACCTACCTATCTACCTACCTATCTACCTACCTACCTACCTACCTACCTACCTACCTACCTACCTATCTACGTACGTACGTACGTACGTGCCGGGCGCCATTTCCGCGCCCTGGTATAAACGTATACGCCGCGGCACGTACGAGTACCTACGTATTATTACGTATAAACGCGTAATTCTGAGTTATATGCCAGCCTTGTTAATGATAATTAAAACGCCTCGCTCTATACTTTTTGCCTTGGAATATTTTCTGAAATTCTCGCCCAGATAATGGCGCCATTCGTATCTCTTCTCTCGTCTCTCTCTCTCTCTCTCTCTCTCTCTCTCTCTCTTTATATGTATATATATATATATATATATATCTTTCTCTTTGTCTTTCTCTCTGTCTTTCTCTGTATCTCTCACTCTCTTTCTCTCACCGACTTTTCTCTGGATTCTACCCTCCAACCAATGGCTTTAACATTTCTCTCTCTCTCTCTCTCTCTTTCTCTCTCTCTCTTTCTCTCCACCACCCCCCTCTCCCTTTCCCTCTATCTTTTATCTTTCTGCGAACGTGTTGTTCGTGAAAACGCTTGGGTCCTTTTAAATGTTATAACCTGCAGTACTACGAGGGGGCAGGCGTTTTTTTTAAACTCCAACGTGTCAATTAAATTTTCACGATTCTATTGGTACCGAGACTCTTTTTAGGATTTTCGCGAGAGGAGGAACAGGAATTCTCTAATGCGGCTGTTTCCTTTTGAAAAAAAAAAAGTATATATGTATATATATATATATATATATATTTTTTTTTGCTCTTGCTTTTCTTTCCTTCCCTTCCCTTTCCCTTTTCATTTCGTTTTCCTTCGTTATTACTGTTGTTATCGTCGATGTTACTTCTTTTTGTTTCTATTATGTTTTTTATTTTCCTCTTGGATTCGTAACGGAGGGAGAGGTGGTTGGGTGGA
Source organism: Dolichovespula sylvestris (assembly GCA_918808275.2). Lineage (NCBI taxonomy): Eukaryota > Metazoa > Arthropoda > Insecta > Hymenoptera > Vespidae > Dolichovespula > Dolichovespula sylvestris. The sequence goes on from OU964977.1 coordinate 3,996,735, forward strand.
TGGTGGGCGGGGAGGTGGAAGTACGACGGGGACGGATGGAAGGGAAAGTTGCATTATAGAAATTAATGCGATACGTTAAATTGAAGTTTCGATGGAACGAGAATAACACTCGAGCGAGCCTGGGATATACGAAAGGGAGTAGAGATATCTATCTATCTATCTATCTATCTATCCATCCGGTTGAAAACGAGGGTGTAGGAGGAGGGTGGGAGGGGTGGACGGCAGCTTTTTGGGGTAAGTCGTAGTAGTAGGTACATTGTACGAAATATGGCCGGCCGATGCGATCCTCAACGGGGCAACTTTACAACCCGGGCAAACCGCCTCAGCGCCGCCCTTCCATCTTTTGCTCCAGTCCCGCGGCTCATCAGCATGAATATTCATTATTTGATGATATTTCTCGAGCAGGCTCTCTCTCTCTCTCTCTCTCTCTGTCTGTCTCAGTCTCTCTCTCTTTCTCTCTCTTAGTTTATCTATCTATCTATCTATCTATCTATCTATCTATCCCTTTCTCGCACCCTCTCCTCGTAACGCGGGATCGTTAGACGTTAACGACGATCGGCAGCTACGAACGAAGGAACGAAGGAACGAAGGATCGATCGGTGAGATTGGTTAGACGGGAACAACGTGACGAGACTTCTCTCAAATTTTACCCATTTTACACGAGAGCCCGTATATACTCCTCTTGTTTCCCCGATAACAATACCTATTAAATATTCCTGTTGCGTTTACGGCAACAAGAAGAAGAACGAAGAACGAAGAAGAACGAAGATAGGAAACGTTGTGTGCATTTTCAATTTTTTTCTCTTTTTTTTTTTCATTTTCTTTTTAATTTTTTGTTCGACGTTAATTATTTTTCTTCCTTTCTGATCAGAAGAGAGAGAGAAGATATAGGATATATATATATATATATATATATATATATATATATATATATACGAGTGGATATATATATCCAGTTTGTTGTTTAATTTTATCGAATAGTCATTATACTGACTCGCGTATCTAGTAAACGGATCACGTAGAAATACATATATATATAGATAGCTAGCTATGCATATATATGTATATA
>OU964977.1:4002803-4005303 GCA_918808275.2 Dolichovespula sylvestris
TTTCTGATTGAATTATCGATCGACGTATTTTTCATTCCTTCGCGATCATTTTATTATCGTTATCATCATCATCATCATCATCATCATCATCATTATTATTATTATTATTATTATTATTATTATTATTATTATTAAATTGATTTTATTAACGTTATCGTTATCGAACGGGCGATTTATTAGAAACATTACTCGATTTAATAAGAAACTAATCAAGCTCGTTCACACGGTAGTACAACTTCTTGAGAGATAAAGAGAGAGAGAGAGAGAGAGAGAGAGAGAATGAGAGAAAAGGGGTTGGTAGAGGGTGGTAGGAGAACGGCAATGCTGGCGAGTTCCTTACGAGGGTGCCAAAGCACGGAAGCAAGGGTAGTTTCGAGGTCGAATCTAATGCAGTACAGGAGAGAGAGAGAGAGAGAGAGAGGAGGCGGGGATTTGTTGCACGATAGTTCGGACGATCTATGAGCCGAGTTCGCTAAGAGATCACGAAAGGGGTGGATTTACTGGTCCATCCCGCGTTCACACCACACAAATCCAAGTGACCGCCTTAGGACCGACAATCCCCCCGCACCATCCCCTCTCCTTCCCTTCTCCATCTTCATCCCACACCTACTAACCACCCCCCACCCCCCACCGCCCACCACTTCAAGCCCCCACACCTACTTTACTCGTACCCTTGTCTCTCTATTTCTGCGACGCACGTCTCCCAAAGTTATTTACGTATTCTGCCGAGCGTAAATTCGTAGTGAACTACACACCTCGAAGAGTTGTTCGGATTTTAATTGTTGCCCGGTGTTTCATTCGTTAATTACACGTCACTATATTCGATAGAAATACGAAACATATCTCTTTATCATCATCATCATCATCATCATCATCATCATCATCATCATCATCATCATTATATTATTATCATTGTTATTATTTCTATTTTTATTCTTTTTCTCATCATTATCATCGACGTTATTTTTTTTTTCGAACCTTTGCATTTATTTATTTATTTTATTTTTTATTAATATTGTTTTCATTCGTATATTTTTCTTCCTCTTTTAAATTATTATTATTATTGGTCTCTCTATATACTTATCAGTCGAGATCGAATCGAAAATATCGGTCAAGTTAACGTTATCGAATTTACATCGAAACGTTTTACGAGAACGTTAAAATTCATCGACGTTCTTGATGGGACGACCAGCTGCTGTGCATTCGTTCCTTTTCTTTTTTCCCCCATTCACTCGTTGCCTCTCCTTCGTCTCTTTTGCTCAACGAAACGCACGGAAGATAGAATTATTTTATTCCCTTATATATGCGATGTTTATATTAAAGAAAATACGGTACGAGAGACAAAACGCGACGTACATAGAGGTCTGTTTAACATGTCTTACAACAACCACCCTCCTCTCCACCCTTCCTACCTCTTCTTCTTATTCTTCTTCTTCTTCTTATTATTATTATTATTTCGCAAATCGTTTTTTGGTTGATGGCAGGTTGCATGTGAACTTGAAAAGAAATGCGAGGCTCGTTAGTTCCGTGAGATATTAATTATTTGCCCGCCATCGCCGCGACCGCTCGAGTAATGGTGAAAAATGTCTTGGATTGTGTAGGGAGGGCGGGTGGTCGGAGGGTAGGTTAGGGGTAAGGGTAAGGGTAAGGGTAAGGGTAAGGGTAAAGGAGCAGCAGGAGGAGGAGGTGGAGGAGGATGACGGGGAAGGTGGATTACATTACGAGAGACGATGGGCCATGGAGGAGAAGAAGGAATAGGAGGTGAAAGACGAAGGGCAGAGGGAGGAGGAGGAGGAGGAGGAGGAGGAGGGGGTCTGTGCGGAGAGGAGGGAGAATTGGAACGGCGAAAGTAATAGCGGGTGCCACCAAGCCGGAAAAGAATAAGAAAGAACGCGTGTGTATCGGTGCGTGTGTGTGTGTGCGTGTGTGTGTGTGTGTGTGTGTGTATGCCTCGTTACATTTAAATTGGAGGGAATGACCGAGTGGTTCTCGTTATTCATACGAAATAATATAGAAAAATAAATATTTTCTACTTCTCGAGCTTCGTCTACTTAACTTTGGCGGGGTCTTTCGCGTCTTCTCTCTCTCTCTCTCTCTCTCTCTCTCTCTCTCTCTCTCTCTCTCTCTCCGTATTATAATCGATGGTAAATGAGCGCGCTAAGGTCCATGTAACACTTTCCTAACGTAAATCATCTACTACTAAATCGACTCGTACGTATAAAATTGTGAACTCAAGGAGTGATCGTATTTAATGAAAGAGGAAAATGAACAAAAGCAAAAAAGAAAAAAAAAAGGAAAAAAGAATAGAAACATAAGGGAAGAGAAAAAGGACAAGACCACTTATTCTCTTTAACGATTTTCGTCGGATTTCGTAGGGAAAAAAATGGCAGACGAACGTATTCATCTTTTTAACGAAAAAGAAAAATAAAAAGAATGAAAAGACCAATTGTCATCCTCGCGAAGATCGTATTGTACATACACATTGTTAGAACGTTCGAAG
>OU964977.1:4017803-4105303 GCA_918808275.2 Dolichovespula sylvestris
CAACGAGCGGGTCGTTTTTTGAACGACGGGCAAAAACGGTGGATAGGGAAAAGGGTTGAGAGAGAGAGAGAGAGAGAGAGAGAGAGAGAGAGAGAGAGAAGGGAAAGGGGTGAGGTCCTATCCTCTCTCTCTCTCTCTCTCTCATTTTCCTTCTTTTTCTTCACCGTTGATTAAGAATTAGGCTTAAAAAATAATTATTTTTAATTTGTGACCACGATAAGGACTTTATTGTTCTACCTTCTTCTTCGTTGCTTAAAAAGCTAGAGGTAAAGGTTATAAGGACGATAAGAAGGAGTACGGTAGGAGTTGATCTTCGTGCTTCGCTCTAATCTCATTAGTTTCGTCGGCTATCTTTTTCCTTAATAGGTTGAATTTTCTTTATGACTCTTGGAGCATTCCAACGGGAAGTGCCATAGCATATTTGCATTACCAGTTACTACGACTACTACGTTGATATCGTATACTGTAAAATTATGACGTGAACTTTTTAGTTAAGTGGATTTTAAAGTATTATATATATATATATATATATATATATATATATATATATATATATTTATATATATATATATATATATAAAACTTTGATATGAAACTTGAGGGGGAAGTTTAGTTTACAGAATAAAATGAAAAAGAAAAAAAGGGAAAACGAAGAAACAGAAAGAAAGAAAGAAATTATTTGTTTATTTTCTTTCTTTTTTTTTTTTTTTTTTTATTTCTTTTCTATATTATTTGGATTAATTTCACCGATCGATCGGACGGCGTGCTCGTTGTAATCGGCGTGTTACTATCTACGGATATATGTCTTATCATTTCTACCTCGGTATCAATAGTCTTAATCGACGTGAAAGAAAGAGATAGATAGATAGATAGATAGATAAATAGATAGATAGAAAGAGAGATATATATATATAGAGCTACGTAAGATTTTCCCTCGTAACAAGCCGGTCGGAAGGGTGCTCTCTCGCATCGGTTGCGGCGAAGTAAAATAAAGGACACGGTAGAGAGCAAGTAGTAGAAACACGACTACTTTGCGTCGGCGTTGGACAATGCGTCCAGGGTCGCTCAAGTTCTCGCGAAAGAGAAACACCGAGGTGGAGGGTGAAAACATGAAGAGAGAGAGAGAGAGAGAGAAATAGTAGAAGCAACGAAGGAAGGCGACAGGGCTCGCACGGCCTCGAGGCCGCTCGCGCTATCGCTTGTGCTAGCTGGCTATTGAAACGGCAAGTGAAATATACGAAATAAATCTTGCAAGAGCCCATTCAACGTAGACAATACAGCGTCCAGTCTATGGACGCTGTCGAGGGTAAGGTAGCTAGAGCGTATTGTGCGAGGTTGGAAGGGATGTACGTAGGAGAAACGTGAACTCGAACGGCAGGTCCTCTCTCTCTCTCTCTCTCTCTCTCCCTCTTTCACCCTGTCTCTCTCTCTCTCTCTCACTCTCACTCTATCTATCTATCTATCTATCTCTCTACCCTCACCTTCCCCGAAAGTCCAACCTCCGTAGCTACTTTCCTTCTCGACACTTTATCTCTCCCTCTACGTCTCACCCTGACCGAAGCAAGACCCTCCCACCCCTCCGTCCCTCTTTCGGCCCCCCGTCGGACCTGTTCCAACCTTCCCTCAGTCCTCGGCAGCCAGAGAGTGCTTTCCGCTCGACTCACGAAACAGCCGCGGAGTCGGTGTCGCTGAGTAAATACCGCTCTGGTGTGTGGTGGGCGATCTTTGCATGGGGTGGTCGTAAAGAATGGCCGTATTCAGAGTCCAGCAGCACTTCTCTTCCACCCTTCTACCATCTACACGGATACTCAACTACCCCCGGCTACCGGACCAATCTCTCCACTTCTCTCTTCTTCTCCTCTCTCTCTTCCTCTTCTTCCTCATTCTCCTTCATCTCTTCTTCTTCTTCTTCTTCTTCTTCTTCTTCTTCTTCTTCCTCCCCCTTCCCTCCCTCCTCTCCTCCATCCCCGAACACCGTCCTCCGTTAGGTCGCAGCGCTCCGCCCGAGGAGAGAGAGACACCACAGTGCAAAGTTTCTCAAGCGAGACAAGCCGCAATATAATGCCACCCTTGGAATCATGGCTCCCTCTCTCTCTCTCTCTCTCTCTATCTATCTATCTATCTATCTATCTATCTCTATCTCTATCTCTCTCTCTCTCATTCTCTTTCTGTCACTTTCTTCTTCTTCCTTGTCTTCTCTCGTCGTTTCTATATATACATACATATACACGTATACGTCTCTGTACGCATACATCTCTTCTCTCTCTTATTTTTTGATCGCCAAACTATTTTCACGTCTTTATACCTTCCGTGACACGTACACTTACTTCCAACGAAAATGAACCTTAACTCTTTGTTTCTTTAGATTTTTCTTTTTTTCTCTTTCTTCTTTTTGATTTACCAACGAAACCTCGAACATGAGTTAAGGTTTCTCTGGAACTTGGAACGAGATCGATCAAGGATAAATTTTGATAAGACGAACGTCTATGCTAACGCTATTATCGGGCCGCGTTATGTACCTTACCTAGAATGATTTTACGATCTCTCTCTCTCTCTCTCTCTCTCTCTCTCTCTCTATCTCTCGATAACGACGACGACGGAGTCGAGTGACTCCGCGGCACCGGTGGTTAATATTGATTTACTAGGTAGGTCCTGAAGCCTAATCCGGGTGGGCCATAAACAGATCAAGTCCAGACTAAATCCGGCGCAAATTGTTACTAATTCGCATCTTAATAATGACCACGTCAGAGGCGTCACCGTATCTCAGAACGTGGCAAATTAGCCACGATGACAAATGACAGTCGGCGTACACGTGCGTCCCGCACCGATGCCCCAACCCTCGCGCGATCTCACTCTCTCTCTCTCTCTCTCTCTCCCTCCCTCCCTCTCTCTCAATATCTCTGTCCTACCTTCACGTAGCGTCGTACGTGATCTCTCGTAGTTAAACCGGTGTGGGTAAGCGTCCAGCAAGCTCTCTCTCTCTCTCTCTCTCTCTCGTATATGCACGTACGAACCTCTAACGTGTGACCAACAGCAGCGATCTTGAGTATCGTAAATGTGTGTCTCGTTTGTATTAGTGTGTTTATATGTACGTGTGTATGTATGTATATATGTATGTATGTATGTATGTATGTACGTATGTATGTAATACATGTAACACCCTCCCGGTTACGTACCGTACGTACCGTACCTACAGTACGTACGTAGGAGGAATCCTCGGGATATATACCGCAACCGATGCGAGGGCCGACCAACGATACTACGACTGTGCCTATTCAACATGTGCAACCGTCAACGTGCGCAGATATAATCAATCAAATCAATTAATGATTCGATTGTCCGATCGCGTAGCGACACGTGCGTATCATCTTGAGTTATGGAGGACGACACGGAGGCGTACGACGATGGTGATGCATCCGACGAATCCCGTGCGCCGTGCGCCATCATTTACGATTATCGAGAGGTTTGACCTAGCCACCACCTTTAATCCTCCCACTACCAACCTCCATACCCTTTCCTTCCCTCCAACCCTCCCTTGTCCTCTCTTCCCTTCCGACATCTTCAATATCACAAACTGTGAATCTCTCTCTTTATATATATATATATATATATATTTCTATCTCCTTTTCTCTCTCTCGTTAATATAAAACTTTCTTGTCATTTTAATATATTCCGTTTTAATAAATAATACACGACGCGATTCCACTTACGTGAGATCCTTCGGCGTTGATATACATGTATGTATGTATGTACGTATGTATGTATGTATGTACTTGTATAAATATTGCTAATATACAGAGAGCCAGAGAGATAATATACGGTAAGATATCTCTCGTACCGACGTAGAAAGAATCTTAAATTATAAGATAAAGAGGAACAGAACCTTAACGAGGTCACGTTGGAAACGAGGATGGCTCATGGTCGAGTACCGCAAACTAGGAAGACTACTGGGTACGCGTATACACACACGTACACGCACATGCACACGCGCGCGCGCGTACAGACATAGAGAGAGAGAGAGAGAGAGAGAGAGAGTGAGATGCCGCGATTAATTCGGATTTCAGCGTCAGTCCGATAGACGGAAGGCTAGCAGAGCGGCGTGTAGTTTAGCTCGTATTCGCCGTTTCACCGACATTCACCGCCATGATATCGAATGTCACTCGCAGGATCCGTCATTTCGTACGAACCGATTCGACCGCACGTCATTGTGGTAAGATATCCGGTTGTACCTACTACTCTACCCCCTGGCCAGGTTCCTCTCACCTCTCACCTCTCACCCCTCACCTACCACCTACCACCTACCACCACTACCACCACCAAATCTGCCCTTCCTCTGATATTTCAGTCCAAGCGATTCATCGGAAATTCATCTACGAATTTTGGGGAAATTCGTTGCGTCAGGAAGGAAGTTGCGACAATAATCCACCTTTTCGCTCCACGTACGTTCGACGTTTCGTTAATTCAAAAGCGTAATTACGATAGAACATCGACATAAAAAGAATTGTCATTCGATAAATCGACCATCGATCTCGTTAACGTACCACCGTCCAATAATCGTCCATATATAATCGATCTTATGTGTAATATAATTTATATACTTTTCGAGGATCTTCATACGAGATATTCTGAAAGATGTATCATTAAATTCAACGATCACACACACACACGCACACACACACACACATACCAGAGAAAGAGGGAGAGATAGAGAGAGAGAGAGAGAGGAAGAGAGAATCAAGCGATTTAGAGTTAACCTTTTTTTTCTTTTCTTTCTATTCCTATTTCTCACTGATGAACCCGTACTACCATCCTGATTGTCCCAACCTCCAACACCCCAATCCAGGACGGGCTCTATTACCGCACTGGCATCATATCCACAGTGTCCCAAGGCACGGAGATTCGTTTCTCATCTTTGTTATAATAGGTGCGACGTAACGCGTTACGTAACATCGCAAATCGTCATCGTCGTCGTCGTCGTCATCCTCATCATCATCATCATCCTCATCATCACCATCATCATCGTCATCATCGTCATCGTCGTCATCCGTTTGTAGAAAACGTACGTGAGAATATTGTCGCGTCGTAAACGACGATTCGCGGCTCGGTTTAACGTTTTTCCTACACGTTGCGCGCGTATCTAACGTCGTACAAAGGCCGCCGGTGAAGTTAAAAAAAAAGGAGAAGAAAGCGAGAGAAAGAGAGAGGGAGGGAGGTGTGGGAGTGAGATAGAGAGAGGAGAGGAGAGGAGAGGAGAGGGAAGAAAAAAGATACAAAAAGATCATCGTCAGTAAGCCCGACGAACGCGCGAGATCCGCGCGTGCGAACCCATGAAAGAGGAGAAGGGCGGTTGGTTGGTAAGGAGGGAAAGGGAAGGGAGGGAGGGAGGGAGGGAGGGTCGGGAGGTGGTGCGAGTTGGTGCGTATTCAAGTATTGTTTCGCGAAATCCATCGTCAACGCGTCGTAATGATCCGGTAGCTTGACACACGTATGCATATACACATATACGTACGTAGGTAGATACGTACACAGGGATCGTGTCTCGTAGGTACCGGCAATGTATCCCTTCCCTTCATGATTCTGAATCTCTCTCTCTCTCTCTCTCTCTCTGTCTCGGTCTCTGTCTCTCTGGCGTTTGCTAGAATCTGCCAGAAACTGTGCGAGTCCACGAGCTCGCAACTGTGGCTCGCAACAGAACTTCGCCAGAGAACGAGATCTATCCGTGCGGATGCATTGTCTATAGTTCTCGACGTGGAGGGTGGTATTGTGTGACGTCATCATTTGCATACGACGCACCACCGTTGTGCCTGTTTCCAGCTTGCCACTCTCTCTCTCTCTCTCTCTCTATCTATCTATCTATCTATCTCTCTCTCTCTCTCTATATATATATATACATACATATCTCTGTCTCTCTTCTTCCTCTATATCTCCTCCTCGTACGTTTCTCATCGCTCTCTCTCTCTCTCTCTCTCTCTCTCTTGGCGTATGTCTCTGCGAACGTAGATACCTCCTCTACCTAGCGCTTCATCTACGTCCCCGTTTCCATTCCCGTGCCGTCTATGTCTCGTATCTATCTAATTATTGTCGCGGACCCTGGCCGGTGGTCCGGTCGCCGTGATATACCGCATGCTAATAAGCGGCTAAAGACCGGGGACCATGCCAGGCCGGTCATAAATCTTAACGGCCGATTCTATGCCGTGAAACGCCGTAGAACGATCGTCTTGGGAGCGTACCCTGATTTCCGTTACGATCTTTAATAGATCCCATCGCAGTAGATATACCCGCTCGATCTATCTCCGTCCGTCCGTCCGTCCGTGTGTGTTAGTTATACATTCGCGATCGTCGTCATAACCTTTCGGGTTTTTATACGTCGATTGTCGTTTTCGGGATTGTTTTTATTTTTTTCTTTCATTTTTTTTCTGTTTCCTTTTTTATCTTTTTTAATTACCATCGATCGATAAAAGTTAGACACTCCACCCCCTCCACCCCTCTTTGCGACGATCGCGTGCGTTTTCATTAAACGAATCTTAAGTTCGTACGGTTTGATTAATCGCCGACATGATCGATAGTATCCAATTAATTAATTACACACACGTACGTACGTAGTGACGACGATTTGAGTTTAATAACGCGATAGCGAGATACGATCGAACGTTTATCCAGCGTTAAAGTGCGTTCCACGGGATATAATAAAAATAAATTTAATCGGCGTTTCGATGGAACGTATACATTCGAACAAATTGATCGGAACGGTACTAGTAGTATTAGTAATAGTAGTAACAGCGTTCGGTGTCGGCTCGTATGCGATATCATTCGCGTTCGAAATCGTAACAGAGCATTGGTTTGAAGTGGTGGTGTAGTAGTAGTAAGAGGAAGAGAAGGAGGGTGGGACGCGAGAACGGGTAGAAAGGGTAAGAGAGAGAGAGAGAGAGAGAGAGAGAGAGAGGGGTAGGTAGTATCGAGGTATCGCAGGAAAGCGTCGCGGAAGGATCGAGACTGGCGTGTATATCGATACGTGCGATCGACGTCGGTCAGTCGATGCCTTCCGTGCTCGTATATCGCCCTCGTTTCGAATGCGGGCTCATACCCCAACCCACCTTCACCTCACTTCACCTCACCCTACCCTCCCTTTCAACCCACCCCTTTTGCTCGAAACCGGGGGTTCGCGCACACGGTGTGTTTCGGCTGGTCGACCCCTGCGCGTGATGCAACACTGACCACACATCAATTCACTGCAAATGGACATCAATACTGGTAATTAATACATCGCGCCTCTCACTCCAGATCTCTCTCTCTCTCTCTCTCTCTTTCTATATATACATATATATATATATATCTGTATCTCTGTATCACTGTCTCTCCTAGAGAGAGTCGCAAGAGCGTTCGCGCTGGGCTAACCCTCACTCGAAAGCCTTCCTCACGTCCCTATCATCCTTCTCTCTCTCTCTCTCTCTCTCTCTCTCTCTCTCTTTCTCTCTCCGTTTCTCATCCTCTTGGCTCTCATGCGTTCGTCGAAACGCCGCGAGATTTTAGCTCGGGATTTGCATGTAAGTGATACTCTCTCTGTCTATTTCTCTCTGTCTATTTCTCTCTCTCTCTCTCTCTCTCTCTCTCTTTCTCTTTCAATCTCTCTGTATCTCTATCTGTCTCATGAACGCATTGCCGGGAGATCCGATTGACGGCTCTTCCACCATCAACCGAGGGAGTGCTTGCCACGCTACCGAATCTAGATTTTAGGGCAGGCGACGTACGTGCGAGTGCGTTTGACCGTCGCCGCCACCGCCGCTTAAAATCGTGCGAAATCCGATAGGTATGCATCTATGTCGGCTACCACGAGTATTCATTGTCAAGAACAGATGCGACGTGACTTTGGGAATGTTCGTAGGACGATGATGGTTTAGTACGGTCAAATCCGATATCCCTCGAACGTCTCGTATCTTGCGAGTATTCGTTTCTTTTACCCTCGTTTGTTTTGTTTATTTATCAATTCTTTTTTCTTTTTTCTTTTTTCTTTTCTTCGTCCGTTTTCTCTTTTTCGAACGGGTCAACCGCGTGATTATAGATCGGGGTTGCGACGAAACGTTGCGACGGAATGAAATGTCAAGGTAAATGCTTATGAGGGTGCCTCTTAGAAAATGCACGGATATGCGTTAAACAATCCTATCGGATTTCGCGTTCACAGGAAACGAAAAAAAAAAGGAAAGAAAGAAAGAAAATAAAAAAAAGAAAAAAACGGGTTCAGAAAAAGCCACACACGTCGCAATTCCTCCGATGTGAGTAATACGATTTAACATGGCAGGGCAACTGCGAAGAGCGTGATAGAGAGAGATGGAGAGGGAGTATACGTGTGTGTGTGTGTGTGTGTCTATATGAGAGAGAGAGAGAGAGAGAAACGAAAGAGCCGTGCATCGTCCGACGAGAGGCGATAAATAAAAACACATCGAGTGCGAACTTTAATGTCAGGAATCGATACGCATGCTGCTCGTTTTCAAGCGTATCGGCTAACGGGTGGCCAATTTCCGTCGATTTTATTTTTTCGTATTCGACGACTACGACGACGACGACGACGACGACGACGACGGACGAATCGACGATAATCCGCCAAATGTGATATAATAAAAATCTACGAGAGATGTCTATGGGAAAGGGGAGGAAAACGAGAGAACGTTTAATAAAGTCCATAGAAATTCGTACGGCTTATCACTGTCCTTTATCTTTTTATTTTATTTTATTATTTCTTCGTTTTTTTTTTTCTTTATAAATAAAATTTAACGAAATATTTATCAATAAAATTTCGTAAGTAGGATGAATTCCGTAACCGTTGGGGTAGTGAAATGAGAAGAGATAGATAGAGAGAGAAAAAAAGAGAGAATGAGAAAGAGAGAGAGAGAAAACGAATGAACCACCCGTTATAGAGATCGGACGATATTCGCGTTCCGCGAATACGTAGTAGAGAGATATTCGCGCAGGATGCACAAATTGGTTATCAAAAGATATTACCGTTAGCTGCAGCACCGATACACACTCGATTTGATGTGTCGACGGCGCCTGACCGCTTCGACACCATCCCATATAACATCAACCTACGTTCGCGTTCATACTCCACCTCCAACCCTCTCACCCTCCCTTCGATCCTCACTCTCTGCACTCCTTCATCCTTTCACATCCGATACACACGCGCGCGCGCGCACGCACACACACACACACACACAAATTTGTAGCACACCGCGCGTTGATACTCATATCCGTAACGGTACAGGCCACCACCTGGGTATAAGGGGTGATATGGAAGAGGGCTTCGGTTTTTCGGTGGTTCAAAAGAGGGGTGGGCGGGGGATAGAAAGTGGGCGAGATGGTGGTTGTTATGATGGTGGAGTGAGGAGACGCGCGGAAGAGAAAATATTTGCGTACACTTCGTTTCTCTATCGGATTTTCCACTTGTGGCTTTTTATTAAAAGCCCTTAACCCATCCAGACGCACCACCATCGCCCATCGACCATCGACCATCGACCATGGACGCTCTACGTCCCATCCCCGTCCCGTCCCATCCATCCAACCACCCAAATACGATTCGGATTTCGCGTGCTCCAATTCCGAACACGCGGCTTCGTAGATCCTCTCGATCTCGTTCGCGTTTATATTGTTATGGAAGCGAGACGTACTCGTCGTACTCGACTTTTCATCCTCTCGTGAAATTTTGCGTTAATTCCGAGGCGCGCGGTTTCGCGTTCCGCGTCGTACGACGAAAAGAAAAACGAACGGACGTGGCCGGGGATGGCGGGGAGGGAGGAATGAAAAGAAAGAAACAGCATAAATAGGGAAAAGCGACGAGAAAAGAAAAATCAAACTAAATATATATTTAGATATATGTATATGTGTGTATATATATATATATATATTTTTTTTTTCCACGCGATATCGGACCGTTTCCAGAGATTATATTTCGAACAATCCCATTCGGACGAATTACTCCGTCTAGTTGCGAATTTTTTTCGGACTATCGCTTTCGTTACCTTCCTCTCGTAATATCATTTACCTTTTTTCTTTTCTTTCTTTTTTTTTTTGATTAGAATCGAACGGACGAGTGAAAAACGAGAAGGTTAAACTCCGTAGAGAAGAGAATTCGACTGTTACGACGTAATCTAAATAAAAAAAAAAAAAAAAAAAAATAAATAAATAAAAAAAAATTAAAAAAGATAGAAAAAGAAAAGAAGGGATAAGTAACGAGTGTGACGTCGAGATAAGGAAGAACCGTGAATTGACGTTTCGAACAAACAAATTCGAAATATTCGTGAACTCTCTTTCTCTCTCTCTCTCTCTCTCTCTCTCTCGCTGTGTCCGTCTGATGTGTATGTCTTTCTCTCGTTAACTAATTTAACGATGGATAATAACCAACGGGCTGGCTCTCTAGTGAATGCAAGTGCAGATGCCAAAAGGGGGTCGTTGCGTTATATAAGGAGGGGGAGGGGGGAGAGGCTATAATCAATGATCAGGCTAATTGAGTGGGATTGATCGCATCGATGTTAACGATACGCTCTCTCTCTCTCTCTCTCTCTCTCTCTCTCTCTCTCGCTCGTTCGAACGCACGCAACGTTATATGCCGGACGCGCGCGTACATTAGTATTGGATGGTGATGCATGCGCTCCTTTGGTCCGCACGTCATTCCGCAAAATTATTGCGGCGTCGCCGATGACATGGCCCGTTTCGCGAGGGAACGATTATATCATCTCTCTATCTCCATCTATCTCTATCTATCTATCCATCCATCCATCCATCCATCTATCTATTTTCCGTTTTCTCTCTCTCTCTCTCTCTCTTTCTCTTTCTCTATGAAGTGCTCGCTTTTCGAGTTGATCGTTTTCGAACGTGTAACATTTCGCGAGAAACAAAAAAAAAAAAATGATCTTTATTAATATCCTCGAGTATCGTGAATGAAAAATAAAACGAGTTGGGAGGAGGAGTAGGAAGAGGAGAGGAAGACGAAAGGAAGAAGAAAGAGAAATGAAACATAAAATAAAAAACAAACAAACGGGTACAATAAGATCGAATAGGATCGAATCCTCGCGCGCGTATCGGGATCGATAAGTTTACGGTTTGGAATTCGAGACGGAGTGAAAGGTAATGGCAGAACCGGATTCTCGGTGTTGTCTACCCGAGTAAAGGATATAGTAAGACGGTTGGTCAAAGGAGTAACACGTCGATGAGAGAGGAAGAAGCGGAGTAGAAGTGAGTAAGAGGAGAGAAGGGAAGAAGACCACCGTCGTCGTCGTTGTCGTCGTTGCGTTGTTGTTGTGTTGTTGTTGTCGTCGTTGTTGTTGTCGGCGTCACTCGAGAGGAGTTTGCGTTCCGCGTAGGAGGAACGAACGCAGGAACTTAGACCGACGAAAGACGAGACTAGGTTGTTGGTTGTGTTGTGTTTGACAAAGGGTATCGCCGGTTAAGAGTGTCCTATCCTTCTGAATTTCTCGGGTCGAGAAATACACCGACAATCGTGGTAAAATAATACAGCGTGACAGAAAGAAAGAAAGAAAGAAAGAAAGACAGAAAGAGAGAGAGAGAGAGAGAGAGAGAGAGAGAGAGAAAACAAGGATAAAGAAAAAAGAAGAAAGGACAAGGGGAAAAAGGTAGAAAGAGTGAACGTGCGTGAAACCACCATAGGCAAAGGCAAAGGCAAAGTCAAAGGCTAAGGTAAATGCAATGCAATACGCAATGCGACCGCGATGCGATGCAAGACCAAGAAAGAGAGAGAGAGAGAGAGAGAGAGAGAGAGAGAGGAGCGGGAAATACTCAACGCTTGTACCAACGTGCGGAAGAGAAAACGATAACGGTGTTGAACGGGACGGGGGACGGAGAAGGACGCATAGAAATTTGCGTTTGTAACCGATACCACAAACTCCCTCCTCACTCCTCTCTCCTCTCGCCAACTCCCCGCCACCATCTGCTAACGTTACTCTACTTGACTTCGCTCGATTCATTGAAAACCCGGAATCACGGACTCCCAGTTACTCCTTTCATTCAATCCATTCTTCCTCCTCTCTCTCTCTCTCTCTCTCTCTCTCTCTCTCTCATCTTCTCCGTTTTCTGTCCTTTTTTCCTGCTTTTTTTCCCCTCTCTCCTTTTCTTTCCTTTATCGTCGTCCTTCCTTCGCGAATTCTTATTTACCTTATCGGATTTCGTAGCAAGGTAGCCGGTTCATCGTCGTCCGCGCCACATCCTGAGATTCGTGTTTCATTAAGAAATCGTCTTACGTAGACGTACGAGGTGAAGAAAGAAGGAGAATTGAGGAGGAAAACGGAGGAGGAGGAGGAGGAGGAGGGATGGAGAGTGAGAGGTTTATATCGTGTTAGAGAAACGTCGTAGTTGAAGTCATCCGAGAACAATAAAAATAATAATAATATTAATAATAATAATAATAATAATAATAACGATCGACTGGCGAATCGACGCGGTAACGTTCGATCATTGTCCCATTAGCGATCGCCCATCGAATTTTATCAAAAATCATTACAGAGAAGAGATATGGATGACTACTACTGGTAGAGAAGAAATTCAGAGACAGTTTTGGTTTGCCTCCCGATGGATGCGTTTTAGAGGCGATTTAGAGCAAGAAGATGGGTTTCGGAGGAAACAACCTGACGAGATTTCGGTCTGGCGTTTACCCTAAACCAAGACTCCTGCGAAACCACGTATTATAGCAGTCGAGAACGAGCGAGCTAGAGAGAACGAGAGAGAGAGAGAGAGAGAGAGAGAGAGAGAGAGAGTGTGCCCGGGTGGGTGGTAATGCTCGGCCAAAGTCGTGTCTGAGGGCTCAGACCACGGGTGCCACGGAACGAGGTAGCCGCAGATAATGACACGATATTATGCATAGGATATTCGGCGCACATCCGCGGGCGTATTCTCCACGTTGATTTATCGTTGTCTTCATTATTAGGAATGCACGTACGCCGCCGCCTGGCCATTATGCGAGCGAGGGACCTGCTTCAAGAGCGTGAGTAAGAGAGACGGAGAGACAGAGCGAGAGAGAGGTAGACAGAGAAAGAGAGAGAGAGAGAGAGAGACAGTGTGTGTGAGTATGTGTTTATGTGTGTGTGTGAGAGAGAGAGAAAGCAGAGGCCTGACGGACGGTCGTACCTCGGACTCACGGTTGTACAACACAATGTCCGCATATACGGGCGGCATACGAGAGGGACCATTGAGACACACCTATGTCGCCGAGATATAGATAGACAATTAGCTACCGTCACCGTCTATAATTCTGCTAGATTAGTAGCCCGGCGTCCTACAGGAATACCATCCAACGTGGCCGGTCCTTTCTCCTAGAACATCATCTACGTTCTCCTCCTCATTTCGTTCACTTTGCGAAATCGTCAACTTCAAACCTTTCTGTCTCACCTTTCCACCCTCTCCTACCTTTCTACCTTCCTTTCTGCCCCATAGTCGTGTACGACCTTGTCGTTTTCATTATTATTTTCTATTTTGTTCTTTTTCTTCTTCTTTTTCTTTTTTGTTCTTCCTGCCCCTTTGAAACTGTCGATACATTCGTCGGTTTTATTTCGAACGCGTTTTATAACGTGGAACGACGTGGGAATTGACGAGAGTGTAATTTTGTTAGACGCGTTAACGTTTAACGGGATCAATGAACGTAAGAAAGGATCAGGGGAAAGAAAGGACGAAGGGATGAAGGAATGAAAGAGAAAAAAGAAGAAGAAGAAAGGGAAGACAAAAATTGGTTACGCGGTATCGGTCAATAGCTTCGTCAAATAAAAATCGTTTTTCCTTTATCCAATTTTTGTCCTCTCTTTCCTTTCCTTTTCTTTCGTTTCATTCTCTTTTTCCTTTTTCCACGACGAACTTGGAGCTGGCAGAGGGCGAAAGTCAAACCGAATCATCCCCTTGATCCATCCCCACTCTCGTCGTCCATCGTCCCTCTCTCTCTCTCTCTCTCTCTCTCTCTCTCTCTATCTCCATCTCTTTCTCTGACATCACGAGCCGAGCTCCTCCGTCCCTCTCTATATTCCGGCAGGAAGTAGGAAAGAAAGAGAAAAAGAAAGGCCGGGGGTAGTATGAGAGCTCAGAAGGGTGGACAGTGATAAAATATTCAGGGATGCACGGGGGTAATATTTCACGTAGGAAATTGTTCGGTTGATTTTTATAATACTGGTCAAATATAGCCAGGGGAAGGAGAGAGATAGAAAGAGAGAGAGAGAGAGAAGGGGAGAGAGAGAGAGAGAGAGAGAGAGAGGAAGAGAAAAGGACGGAAAGATCGTCCCTCAAGTCCGTGTCTACCGTCGCACAAAGGGCCGCGGCATAACAAATAGATGTATAAAGGGTCAATAAAGCCACGCCGCCGTAGGAGGAAAAGGAGGATGAGGAGAAGAAGGTGGTGGTGGTGGTGGTGATGGAGGTGGTGGAAGGGAAGAGGAAAGGAGGTGGTCATAGTGATGGTGGTGGTGGTGGTGGACTAGAGGGTGGAGGGTCTCCCGAGGCATCACCGGGGAATAAATCTGAACTCGCTTTCGCCCTTAGCCTCTCTCGCAATAGGGATGTTAAAAATCAAGGGTTGACGACGGCGAATCCGCAAGGGCCCTTCCACCCTTCTTTCTTCTTGTTTTCCGGAACGATTATCGATAACTCCGTTCATTATACCGCTTATTTTCTCTCTCTCTCTCTCTCTCTCTCTCTCTCTCTCTCTCTCTCTCTCTCTCTATTTTTTCTAATTTATTTTCTTTTCATCAGATCGTTCGATTTTGATTTTAAAGATTGACGTTTTAACCCATGAACGCATAAAGTTTGATCGAACGTGTTTAACCGTTATAAAAATAAAAAAACAAAAAAAGAAAAAGAAAAAGAAAGAAAAAACACGACAAGACATTTCAACGACCGTGTTTCTTGCCGATTTATTATCGATTTTCGTATGATCGATAACAAGCGCGATTTATAATCGTCGTACGATACTTTCGAGCGTAGGAAAATCGCGCGCGCTATGAGGGATGAGAAGCAAATGCAGAAACGAAAGGAAAGGAAAGAATAAAAAAGCAAGAAAGAAAAAGGAAGATAGAAGAAGATAAGGGAAGAAAAGAATCTGTAAAAAAAAAAAAAAAAAAAAAAAAAAAAGAAAAAAAGAGAAAGAAAGGAAAAAAGAAATCGGCCTTCTCTCACGTGTTGTTTTCCCCGTGGGACGGACGATTCACTCTCGGTACTATATCCCTCTATCCAATCTCGATTCTCAGGACTAAATCTACAGGCGTACATCACGTTTATGGACCGCCAGAGGTGACACGACTCCTACGTCTCTATAAAGGGCCACCACCTCCGGGTCATTTTAGCGTCTTTTAAAACGGACTTTCCATATTTCTCGTCGTCGTCGTCGTCGTCGTAGTATTCGTATCGTGAAATTGGTCTTCCGGGGGTCTCGAAGGAACGAGGAGGGGAACGAAATAAGAGGTGGGGATATACTAGATATAAAAAGAGAGAGAGAGAGAGAGAGAGAGTTATCGTCCATCTCTTTCCTTCCTCCCTATTTCTTTCTTTCTTTCTCTCTTTCTGACTTTTTCCCCAATTCTCGACGTAACCTCTTCCTCTTCCTCTTCCTACCACCTCCTACCTCCCCCTACCTCTTCTACCATCCCCAAGAAACGAAAAAAACGAAGAGAGACAGAGAGTGAGAGCGAGAGAACGTCCCAAGTCGACGCGAAAAAATGTATATCCACCCCTTCGATAAAACGACGGGGTGGATATATAAAATTGTCTCGATAAAAAGTACCACTTGGTGGCTATCGATAGCCTACGGCTATTTCTCGGTATTCTCTAGATATACTCCCGATTGTTTATCGATAACACACACTCTCCCACCCTCCGACAATCGAAAAATTAATGCGTAAGTAAATAAGCGCGAGCAGGCAGTTTACTTGAGAAAACCATTTTTACGTTACGTTATCCTTCGAGTTTCTCCCTTTTTTATTTTTTTTTTTTTTTTTTTTTTTTTTTTTTTTATGTACGGCCAATGGAACGTACATAGGACGCATCGTTAAGGACATTTTATCGATTCTTTAATCCTTATCGCATTATTGATACGAAGAAATCGCGTAAAAGAAAACGTCGTAGGGGAAGATGAAATTTTAGAAGAGATTGTGAGGGTGGATGGGTTAAGGGGTGGGGTATAGAACGATGACACGACATAGGGTAAGAATGTACGTCTCGAATAAATCGATTAGCGTCGAAGAAAGGAATCATTCGATCGTAATCGAAAGTTTAGAAATACGTCATTGAAGGTTTAAATGTTTGAGACGAAAGGTAGAGTTGTGGGTGACGGTTCAGTGGGTGGATGATGATGGTGGTGATGGTGGTGGTGGTGGTTAGGTAGAGATGGTCGATGCGATAACAAATCAAGATAAATACCTCTAGGCGAGGGAGAACGATCAGCGTTCGTACGTCATTGAGGGTGTGCGCTTTCGAGCAATTTGAAGAGCAATATGCAATAATATTAAAATTAATGGCACCGACCTTCGCAAAAACATAGATGGGGTATGGGTGGTGGTGATGGTGGTGGTGGTGGTGGTGGTACAAACACACTGTGCGCGCTCACGGGTTGGTTTACCGCTTGCGTGTTCTACGCACGCGATCCAAAACGAAAGAGAGTAGCCGGTAACCGTAGCGAGGAAAGAGACAGAGAAAGCCAGTTGGGAGAAGGACGAAGAGAGAAAGAGATAGAAATAGATAGAGAGAGAGAGAGAGAGAGAGAGAGAGAGTGAGAGAGTGGGGCGGGGGAGAGAGACAAACAACGAAGAGAGATGTAGAGAACGAGAGAGATAGAGAACTGTACCGCGAGAGCCCACTCGTAATAATCTCCGCTAATTTAGCTTCTGGAATACGGTAACTGTATCGTTAATATTCTGAACCCGGTTAATAATAGATGTTGATGCGCCATTTGGGCCGATGAGATTTCGGGCTGGAGTTCGAGGATGAAGTGGACCTACCTACCTACCTACCTACCTACGTACCTACCACCCTACGTACCTACGTACCTACCTATCTAACTAGCTACCTCTACCTATCTATCTATAACTAGCCAGGCAGGTAACTATCTAACCCCGAACGAACCCCCTTGTTGGCCCTTCCTTCCTTTCTTCTATCGAGAAAAAGAAAAAGAGAGAAAGAGAGAGGGTGAAAGGGTGAGAGAGTGAGAGAACGACGTTAGCCCATCATTGATTCGAACTACGATCCGTCAGCTTCATCCCAATCGCATTTATCTTCTAACCTTTTCCTTTCCTATGATACGTACGTAACGCATTAGATCGTCGAGGATGAAATTTGTAGTTAATAACGCCTAATATTGCTTATTTTTTCACACTATAAATTTAACCCTCGACGATCCAATATCATATGGATATTCATAATCGACCTAATATATAGATATTCATAAATGTATGTTTGTATATGAATGTATAAATGTATGTTTATATGTATGAAGGTATCTAGTTAATATTAATCATACGGATGATTTCTACGAGTCCCCGGGGTATATTACTTTCATTCGGAAATATATATAGAACTCTTCTCTCTCTTTCTCTCTCTCTCTCTCTCTCTCTCTCTCTCTATCTGTCTCGGTATCGCGTAGATCCGACGAGCAACCAACGCTCGGCTCGCTCTGTTAAAACTCGAGAGACGTTTTGCTCGCAAAGTAGTAGAGATAACCTATACCGAGATATTCTCAGCGGCTGATCCTCCTGTCGTTCAATAATTCAAGGCCACGTCGCAAGTCGACGTACACAGCTAGCAAGCTAGCTAGCTAGCCAGCCAGCCAGCCAGCTAGCTACCTGCTGGACGAGGCGTGTAAGCATAAATGCGCGAATACGATGGGCGTGGAACGTGTGTATTCTCTCTCTCTCTCTCTCTCTCTCTCTCTCTCTCTCTCTCTCTCTCTCTCTCTCTCTCTCTCTCTCTCTCTCTCTCTCTCTCTGTCTGTGTAAGAGAGAAGAGAAAAGCGTACCCGAGAGAGAATGGGACGGAGTTATGGGATGTGAAAGATTGAGAGAGAGAAAGAGAGAGAGAGAGAGAGAGAGAGAGAAGAGAGAGAAGAGAGAGAATGAAACGAAAGGAAAGGAGAAAGGAAATGGAGCCAACGGTTACCTCTTTGGCCAGACAAAATATTTCTCCCTGTCATATACCGAACCCCTCCAGGGACACACGCAACCCGTTATATCTATGCAAAGTCCATCTCCGAATGGGTATACTGTCCATAGTAGTGTCGTAAGTAGACACGACGTGTTCCTCTACATAATAGGAAAAACGATTTTCCAGGAAAAGAATTCGTATGTGAACGCGTTTCACCTCCCCTCCCCCCCCCTCCCTCACCCCATACCCCTCCCACCTTTTTATCTTTTCCACTATTTCGATGATTGCAGATTATCTTTTCTTTTATTTTCTTTTTCTTTGTCCTTTCATGTTTTTTTTTTTTTTTTGGTTCTCTTTCTTTCTCTCCCTTCTCTTTTTGGCTTTTCTTTTTTCTTTCTTTTTTTTTTTTTTTTTTTGAACGCGAGAAGAGCGACGCGACGCGACGTCATCGTTCTCGCGCTCGTCGGATTCGATTTCCTTTAATTCTTTTCTCTCTCTTTTTTTTTTTTTTTCATTTTCTTTTTACGAAAGATCTTTTCGCGAAATATCGTAATATCGTAGAAATTCTATACGACCGTCGAATTGTAACGTTTCGCGGGATTTATTGAAGCGGTTTTAATGAATTAATTGTATCGGGTTATAATGACGATACGCGGGTGGTTCGTCGTTATATCATCGCCGCGCGAAACGAAATGTGTCGTTTACTTTTTAGATAGAAATGCATTGTTTTATTTCGACGTGAAAACGCGCCCGTCGGGAACGTTTAATGGACTCACAGTGTATTTCTACTTTTGCGTACATATATATATATTTCAAAAAATTTAATGTTTTTAATGAAATATGGACCGGCATTATTCTCAATCCATAGAAGACGTTAGTTTATTTAGACGTTGGATAGCCTAAGCGTTCGTTTCATCGCGTAAAAAACACCCTTTTAATAACTTCCAACGATCAGCACTCGCGCTCGTCGCACGTATATTTTGTATTCACTTCCAGTAAAACCGATCTTGAATGTTAATACGGTCGGGGTAAAAAAGCGGAGAGAAGAAAAGGATTATATCTGACGCGTAACGTTTGAGAAAAAAAGTGTTGTTCCTTTTGTTCTTTATTACATTACCCTTGGTCGAATGATTTTTCTTTTTTTATTTTTCCTTTCTCTTTTTCATTCTTTCTTTCTTTCTTTCTCTTTTTAACCATATCATGTCAAATACTATCGAAATCGTACGAAACTCCATACCCGTCTCCGAGAGAAGACGTGTATGGGATTTGAAAAAAGAAAAAAAAGAAACGAAAATAATGAAAAAGGGAAAAATAAAACGCACGCAAGGTATTCGCACATTTTGCGAGATATGAATAAGTAAATGGGTAAATAAGTAAGACGGTACCAACTTGCTACACTGCCGTACGTGCATTTATTTATTTTTTTATTTTATTATTTTTTATATATATATATATATATATATATATATCCTCTATTATATATAGAAATAGAGGATACCATATAGATAGATCCTCGAAATAAATAAGAGAAAATAGACGAGCGATATTAAAATGAAATCCAAGCGCCGTTGCGTCGCCGTTGCGTCGCCGTTGCGTCGCCGCGCGTCTGAAGAACGCATACCGTGGGGTGGCCCGTTAATAAAGGGAGACACACACGCGGGTCGAGCGCAAATTAAGCCGGGTAATGAAAACACAATGAAATTATAATAAACCAATTGCCGAGTTGATTCGCAGTACTAGAGGAAGGAGGCCATTCAATAATAAAACACGTGTAAAGCCATCTCTCTCTCTCTATCTCTCTCTTTCTCTCTATATATATCTCTCTCTGTCTCTTTCATTTTCTCTCAATCTCTCTCTCTCTCTCTCTTTCTTTGTCTCTTTATCTCTCCTTCTCTGTCTTTCTCTAGTATGTGTACCGGAGAACTCATGGTAGAAAGGAGTGAAGTGGGGGTAGTACCCCTTGTAGGAGGTACCTGCGAGAGAATTAATTCCTCGAGAGCCTTTATGCTCTCTGACTGACCAAACTAACGTGCGCGCACACACACACACACATATGCATACATACATACATACATACATACATACGTACGTACGTACGTACACATACTTAGAAGCGATTCTCTCGACCACTGACGACGACGCCGACGCCGACGCCGACGTTCCACGACGACAACGACGACGACATCGACGTTGCTTTTGCGAAAATACGCACGTTAATACATTAAACGTACTCGTGCACCGTCTATCCGTATACGCGTATACGTACACGTGTATACGTATATATGTATGTATGTTTCTCTCTCTCTCTCTCTCTCTCTGTCTCTCTTTCACCGTCTCTTTCTAACTACAAACGGAAGATTATTACAACGAGCGAAATTTCAAGATACACTTATGCCAAGTGTACACCAGGGGAACCGTATAACACAATGATCAAACATGAGAGATATGTATGTACGTATATATATATATATATATGTGTGTGTGTGTATGTATAAATGTACGTACGTATGTATGTAATAGTAGTGGTAGTAGTCTCGCGGACCGTTACGACGCCCCTTTCCCTCACGGTACGCCATAATCGTTCGAATCAAGATAAATTAATTAAACAATTATTTCTTTAGCTATTCCCTCTCTCTTTCACCCTCTCTCTCTCTCTCTCTCTCTCTCTCTCTCTCTCTTTCTCATTCTCTATAATAATCGTTTTAATATACCAAAATGTATTCGAAGTAGTTGTTAAGTTCGATCGTTCTATTACAAATATTTTTAATATGATAATATATTAACAACGATTTATATCGATCGATCGATCGATCGATCGAACGTACCGATAATAAAAAATTGTCCTTCGTCGCTCGAGGGAGGCGTAGGGAGGGTGGATGGATTGAAACGACGTGGTAGAAACAATTTCTTCGAGAGAAGAAATTCTTTCATGGAATTCTTCAAATTCATACGGAAGAGACAAAAAAAAAATATTATAACCACTCTCCCTCTCTCTTTCCTTCTCTTTATCTTTCTCATTCTCTTTCGTTCTCTCTCTCTCTCTCTTACTCTGTCTGTCTCTTTCTAGGTCGAGGAAAAAGAACACAGTGGACGGTAACGAGGCGGGCACAGCACAGGCAAGCACCCACCGAGAGAAGGATGTAAAAAGCGCATATGTAAGAGGGATGTAGAGACGGGGATGTGGGTGGGAGTGGGTTGGAAGAGGATGGCGATGTTGGTGGTGGTAGTAGTAGTAGTGGCGGTGGTGGTGGTGGTTTCGGAGAAAAGGGTGGTGAAGGAATGGCGAAGTGAAGAGGATGGGGGATCTTTGTTGCGGTTGGACGTGGTCAGAGACGAGAGGTAGGCGGTGGAAAATGGGGATATGTTTTCGCAAATGTAGGTGCGGTTCTCAAACCGCCCCTTATGAAATTATTTTGACCCTCGGCCGGAGAGGGTGGGTGGGTGAGGATGACGAGAGGGAGGTACTCCGACGTCCGGAGTACCGATGCCGGTGTTGGGTACTGGTGTCTAGTGGTGGTAGTGGTGGTGATGGTGATGGTGATGGTGATGGTGATGGTGATGGTGGTGGTGGTGGTACTGGCCTCAGAGGGTCGGTGTACTACTACGGGTCCTGCACTGAGAAAATAGCGCCTTGGCTCGAGAAAATTATTAGAAAAATTAATTATTTTCCCGGTCTCTTAATTAATTTTACAATTGCTTTCTATATATCTTTCTTCTCCCTTTTTTTAACTCTTTCTCTTCTCTCTCCCCCCCCTCTCTGTCTATCTCTTTCTCTCGCATTTTTTTTTATGTGTTACTTTATTTTCTCCACCTTCCCTCGGTATTCCTTTTGAACGAGGGGAATGGAGAAAAGAGAGGCAAAAAGGGAAGGACAAAAAAGAAAAAAAGAAAGAAGGAAGGAAGGAAAGACAAAAAGAAAAACATTGTGTCAAAGAGCCTCGGAGAAACGAATGAAAAGAGATAGAGGACGAAGAGGAGGACGAAGATGAAAAAAAAGAGTCAGACAGAGTGAGATAGAGAGAGAGAGAGAGAGAGAGAGAGAGAGAGAGAGAGGTACAAAAAGGGTTTTCTTTCTTCTTTTTTTTTCTCTTCTCTCCACGATTCGCCATGATTTTTCTCACCCCTCTCGCTACCCTACCCCCATTCCCTCATCCCTCTCTTCTCACCGCCGATATTCGTCGTTTCCCTCCTATCTGCTCTTTCGGTTTGAATATTTAAGTGATGTTTCCCTTTCTGACGCCTGAATAAGTTCAGGACGTTTGAACCTTCCTATAAACCTCCGAAGGTACTTATGTACCTACTTATCCGATTTAGACGCGTAAATAAATTTCGGTGACTCGGGCAAAAGGGCGAAGAAAGAAAAAAAAAGAAAAAAAAAAAAAAGAAAAACCGATAGACTATTCGCAGTCGTTCGACGATTGACGATTAAATTATAAATCGAGTCGGCCGACGATATTCGTCATTTTATAAACGTTCTTTAAATGGATAGATATATTCGTTATTTTATAATCGTTCTTTGAATAGATGGATATATCGTACGTAAAACGATTCGTTTTCCCTTTTTCTTTTTTCGTCGAAAATAAATTTCGTTGGAAATTTGAAAATAGATATAAAGATATATCATTACCGTCGAACGAAATAATGATGGGAGATTTAAGAAAGAAGAGAAGAAAAGAAAGAAATAGGCAGGAGGAATTAAGGAGAAAATAAAATAAAATAAAATAAAAAGGAAGAGAGTAGAAAAGAAAGTGCGCAATGAAGGAAAGAACCAACTTTTCTTTCTCTTTTACACACACACACACACACACACACACACACACACACAAACAAATACACATTCTCTCTCTCTCTTTCGCCCTGTTTTTTCGCGAAAGGGATGAATTATATCCTTGTTTTCGATTATCGAGACGAGACGAGAGAGAGAGACATTAATACGTGTATATAATGGCGACTTTCGTCGTTTTGTAAGAAAAGTTCTGACTTTCTATGTCAAAAGAGATAGATGGAGATAGGAAAAGAGAGAGAGAGAGAGAGAGAGAGAGAGAGGCAAAAAGGTTGGTTCTCTCCGGGAACCTATGAGAGAGGTTGGAGCGAGGGAGGTAGTCCTGCGCAGCATCCTTTCCCCGCTTTTCTCGGGATTTTTTGTCGGTCTAGCCACGTCTCAATTATAGAAAGGCTTGCTTCGACTGCCACGGACGAATTCCAATTAGTCGTCGGTTGGGGACCGTGTCGCGGGGACCACCGTATGGGGTTTCCCAGACTCTGTACGAGTTCCTTTCATGGAGGAACTCGTTCATTTGCCTTTCGTCCATACTACCTCTTCCTCCTCCTCCTTCTCCTCCTTCTATATCGCCAGCTTCAGTTATACCTTCTCTATCCTTCTCTCCCATTCTCTCTCTTTCTCTCTCTCTCCCTCTATATATATATATATATATATATATATATATATATATATATATCCAACAGATCCGACTAGCGAGTCTCTATTCGACAGACCGAATCTGATACGAGAGAATCGTCTATCCGTTTCTAGTTGCGCCCAGTATCTAGATTAGCTTGCCAAAGTGTCGAACTTATCTATGGTGCTTCGTACGTGAACGTTAAATGGATTTCCCCGACTTTCGTACATCTTTCCGTTCTCCCATCTCACCCCCTATTGTTCTTCGTATTCCGTTCACCCACCCTCATCCCCCGAAAGAAAGGCTTATCGAAGTACAGATAGTACCAAATTGTTTGACCACCTTCGATCGGGTTCCAAAGGAAAATATTTTCGTTCGTAGATATATAAAAATGAAATTTAACATCGATCGATTACTGTGTTTCTTCCAACGACGATAAAAAAAAAAAAAAAAAAAAAAAAAAAGAAAGAAAGAAAGAAAGAAATGGGAAGGATAGGGGATCCGGTTAGTTAGTAAGCGTAATTTCTTAAACAGGGGTTTAATCTATCGTTGATGGTTATAGAAAGGGGGGGTGGGGGAGGGATGAGGGTTATGTTATAAGGGAGAGGAGAAAGGTCGAACGAGGTATGATTCCGTCCGAATCTCGTTCGCGCACTTAGCCGTAGGGGACGATAGTTCGCGAAACGCTTCACGGCCGGATGAGTCGACCTTTAATATGCCGTTTGAAATCGGTGCTTTATACAACGTTACCGTCGAGAAGAGAGAGAGAGAGAGAGAGAGAGAGAGAGAGAGAGAGAGAGAGAGAGAGAGAGAGAGAGAGAGAGAGAGAGAGAGAGAGAGAGAGAGAGAGAGAGAGAGGATAGCTTCCGGCTTGACGTGTTTGCATTTGAGCGAGCCGAGGAGTATTGGATGCATATGTTAATCAGCAATATGGCGCGGAATATACCTAGGTATGTATATTACCCTATTAGATACCGTAGGAAGGTCATTCCTCCGAAAGTACCTCTATCCTTCTCTCTCTCTCTCTCTCTCTCTCTTTCTCTCTCTCTCTCTATCTATCTATCTCTTTTAGTCCTTGAATAAAAGTTGTTCCTATTATTCGGATTCAACGCCTCCGTAATGACCTTCGTGAAGGGAGAAAGAAAGAAAAAGAAGAAAAAAGAAAGATAGAAAGAGAGAGAGAGAGAGAGAGAGAGGAAGGAAAAAAAAATGTAGGGTGTTAATGGCAATAAGTATCTCCTGGCCGGTGGTGTACAGGATAACGGTGAATTTGTTAGGGATAGGGAAATCAGGTAGGCGAACGGCTTCAAATTGAATTCGAATAAGAAGTCCATACGGGAGCAGCAAGCATCCTTTTGGTGATTACGAATCATTTCGGCTTTGATCGTTCGGGCGTCGAAAGTCGCTCGATTTATATATATATATATATATATATATATAAACATCCACCTACTTCTACTCCTCATCCTCCGACTCATCCTCTCATCCCTCTCATCCTCTTTTTCTTCAACCATCATCGTTCTCCTCTCTTCTTTACCTTCTCTTACATCGGTATATACCTACTCTGCGGGCCCGGAGGTTCAATCGGAAAAGCAAATCTTTGGCGCGTCCCTCCCTCTCCCTCTCTCTCCCTCTCCCTCTCTCTCTCTCTCTCTCTCTCTCTATCTATCTATCTCTATCTGTCTCTATCTATCTATCTCTCTTTGCTTCCTCTCGAAGGTACACCGATAAATTCTCTTCGTCAGACGACGAAGGATTAGGTGTACCTGGCCTTTTAGTCTGGAATAAGTGCGTAGAGAAACGACAGACAGAAAGACGAGGAGATGGAGGAGGAGGAGGAGGAGGAAGAGGAGGAGGAGATGGAGGAGGAGATGGAGGATGGGAGATAATCTTTGGTCGCGGAACCGCGGAATTCGTTTCTGCTTCGCGTATTTCTTCCGTAACCGCTGGAAGAGATAGAGATAGAGATAGATATAGAGAGAGAGAGAGAGAGAGAGAGAGAGAGAGAGAGAGAGAGAGAGAGAGAGAGAGAGATCAACGAAGCCACATTAAAGTACTCATCTTGACTTTGAATTTCCTTTATCTTATTAGATCATCATCCTTTACGTCATTATCGTCATTATCATCGTCATCGTCGTCGTCTTTATCCGTCGAAATTCTATCTCCATTGGATCATACATACCATCGATCGATTATTTTTTTTTCGAACTATAATAAAAGAGTTTAACGAACTTCGTGTCAATCGTTTCGATTATTTCTTTGTTATATATTACCGAATATAAATAACGGTAGGGCTTCTGATCGTAGTACTTACGCGATACATTTAATTATCGATTGACGAATTATACAAATCGATCGTTGAATTTAGAAATGGATTTTCGAAATTTTATGAAAAAAAGTCGTAACGTTTCATTTAGATTTTTTCTTTTCTTTTCTTTCTTTTTTTTCTTTTTTTTCTTTTTTTTTTTTTTTTTTTTTAATCGGATAAAATTATCAGGACATTGTAAAGTTTGTAAGTACGCTTCTGATTCGATTTTTTTTTTTTTTATTTTTTATTTTTAATTCGATATCGATAAAACGAGCAGGAGCATCACTCGATTCGCGATAACTTAGTCGTCGGGTCATATATATTGAATATCGATATCAATGACGGTAGACGACAAATTGGACATCGGGCATGTGTCGTATTGCATTAGAATCGAGTGGGTAGGTTAAAGGTTAATAGAAGGGTCGGTTGATCTACGTTCGACAAATCCCAGCTCGGTTATAGTAGAATAGTAAAGAGGATAAAGTTGACCGCGAGATCGGCCGACGTGTCGAGGATCGAGAGAAGAGTCCCTGCGGAAAAAAAGCAGAGACAGAGGGAGAGAGAGAGAGAGAGAGAGAGAGAGAGAGAGAGAGAGAGAGAAGGGAAAAAAAGGGATATCGGTTTGGAAGGGACTCCGGTTACGTTTTCTACTACCGGTGAGCATCCCTTTTATCCCGGGCCAATCGTTCGCGATAGAAATACCAAGCTACTACGGCTTACAAGAGCACAAATCTCTACCCTGTTTGCTACCCTTGGCACGGCTGATTTAGCGGCTTTTTTTCGCTGGATTCAAGGGCCCCTCCTACTCCTCCTCCTCCTCCTCCTCCTCCTCCTTGTCCTTCTCTTCATCCTTCTACTCATCCTCAGCCTCCCATGTCCGTGGATAGAGAAATCTCTCTTTCTCTCTCTCTCTCTCTCTTTCTCTCTCATTTATATTGATCTCGGATTGAGACCAGAGTTCTTGGATAATACTCATGTGAAAATCTTCGGTTATATGATATAAGACCGGCACGATTATATAAGTAACGTTTATATTATTATATTATTTTGACGTTATTATTCCTTTTAATTCGATACATATATTTATATTACTTTATGCATTGTTTTGTTTCAGTGTTATTTTTCTTTTTCGTTAATTTCTTTTCCATTGGGTTCTTTTACTTTCTCACCTTCCACCATCACGTCGTTCTATGGCATTACGAAAAATTTGTTTCGACGTAGACGAAGATAGAAAAAAAAAAAAATCGTCAGATCGACCATAGATTCCACGATAGATATTTAAAGAATGATTACGAAGGTATATGCGTTCTTTTAAGATCATAAAAATCATTTAAATAATATTTATTTTTTTTATTTTTTATGTTTCAATCGCTTGTGTTTTTGTACTCGTAATATTACCAAGGTAATGAAATAACTATGTTAAACGAAAATAAATGATTTAATCGAGAGTTTAACGAACGTGGTACGTTTAATATCTAACGATAGATTATAACTCCATAACTTGAACTTAAACTTGGCTTGATGAGAAATGTTTGTTGTGAAAAAAGAAGATACGCGCACAGAGATCGAGAGAGATCGAGAGAGAGAGAGAGAGAGAGAGAGAGAGAGAGTGAGCGAGAGTGTGTGTGTGAGAGAGAGGTTACGTGAGTAATAGTGTGAGTAGAACGTTAGCGTTCGTCGTTCCGGGCAAGCGCGTGCATACGTATGCATGTATGGCAATGAAATTGGAAATTGGAAGTGTGCACCTCGCGGCCGAATGATATAGAAGCCATTTCTCGTGACACCTCGAAATTGACTTCGCGGTATTATTATTATTAGTTATTGCTATAACCAATGCTGATTCACGAATGGGGGAAGGACCTACGTGAGAAACGAGAATGTGCGAGGACGCGCGTTCGTCTATTGGAAAAAATTTCTCTCTTACGTTATAACGACGTAGATAGAATATCGCTAAGCGATGAGAAAAAGAAAAGAAAAAAAAAATAAGAAAAAAAAAATGTATATATATATATATATGTATATTTATTCGATATCTGTAAAGATGTTCAACGTTAAACGTCTCCAATTTATTTCTCTAAAATTTGATAAACGAAACGAAAGTTCGTTCAAAAATTTTTGCTCCGTTCGAATTCATTCTCTCCGTCGTGGCTGGTGTATAGGTAGATTTGTTACGCTTAAAAAAAAAAAAAAAAAAAAAGAGGGAAAGGAAAAAAAACGGATGAATCTTTTAAGCCGCTCCCCGTGCGAGTTTTCTCCTACGCTCGTACTATCTATTTATCTATCTCTCGTGATATCGAATCGAGTGGACCGGGAATACCGCAAACGAAGGTTTATATAATGGTAGGATATCGATAAACGTCCGGTTTTACCACCGTACGTATAAACAAACATTTTGCATTTAATTGGTGGCACTTTAACGACTACTGACTAATACTATACCGTACGAATTTCAATGCGTTTCGATATGTCCGTCGTCAGGCTTCGTAAACTCGCTCTACCAAAACCCCACCCCATCCCACCCCTCGTGCCAGTCCCTAATCTCTAATCGTACAATCGAAATCAAAAACGAGAACGAAAACGAAATCGTAATATAAATCGTAAGAAGAAAAATTATATCGATTTCGAAAACGTATCGTTTTAATTTATTATCGTTGTATTTATCGTAATTGAAATTTATTGCATTTGTCGTAATCTGAATTATTATTGACCGTCTCTTTGTTATTCAAATTATTGATCTATTACTTTAATTATTGACATCACTTTTTGTTATTCAAATTATTGATCTATCTCTCCTTTTTCTCTATCTCTCTTCCTTTGATCGTGAACGACGAGGAGGGAAAAAGAAACACCGACGAATTCGATCTACGTGGGAGAATAAAAAACAAAAAGAAAAAAAAAAAAAGAAAAAGAAAAAAGACCAAAAGAAATCTGAAAAATCTATGAAAAGATTGATGAAACGGTAAACGATCGAAAAAATGATTGTCCCCATTAGTCGTCCGAGAGAAATGATGCCTTATCGTATCCAGCTCTTGACTTTGATCTCTCTCTCTCTCTCTCTCTCTCTCTCTCTCTCTCTCTCTCTCTCTCTTTTATACCCAGTATCGAATGAAATTCATTTTGACAGATTTCATACATTGAATTGATGTTTATACGTCGACGTTTGCCGAAAGATAAGCCAGCCGTAAAAGTATATGACTCCGACGTTACGAGTACGATTACGTCGAAATAAGGACAACATTTTTTCCGCATTGTCTGTATAACGATATATAGTAGTATAATGCTTCGTGTCCAAGGGATCAAATCCTTATAAAATGAGAAAGAAAGAAAGAAAAAGAGAGAGAGAGAGAGAGAGAGGGAGAGAGAGAGAGAGAGAGAGAGAGAAAATAAGTAGTAGGAGGAAAAAAGAAGGGAGGAAAGAGATCAGAGACAGTTCTTCTCCAAGAGAAGAGGGAACACAGAAACGATAGGCGTCCTTCTTTTTCCAACATTTTCCTCTCCCTCTTACTACTACTCTTACTACTCCTCTTATCCATCTCTCTCTCTCTCTCTCTCTCTGTTCGTCCATCTATCTATCCATCTATCTATCTATCCGTCTCTTTTCACCTACCCTTCTCTCTCTCTCTTTTTTTCTCTCTCTATCTCTTGTTCTCCCTCTCTCTCTCTCCCTCCCTCTCTCTCTCTCTCTCTATCTTTCTCTATCTACGCGCGAATATTGGCCGGACGGGATCAAGCTCCGTTATAAAAGTATGTATAACCGTCGTCCTTTGTCGGTATCCGGTAAAAATCCGCAGAGGGATTTCTGAACGATGCGCGTTCGGAGGAAGCTCAATCTCCCTTTGACGCGATAAGGATTTTAAAATGAAAAAGTCTGGATTCGCTTTGAAGCTAACTAATTAATTACACAAGTAATATAATTGTTTTATACTCCATCCCTATATATATACATACATACGTATGTATACATACATACATACATATATACATATATACATGTATGTATGTATGTATGTATGTATATATGTATGTATGTATGTATGTATGTATGTATGTATGTATGTATGTATGTATGTATGTATGTAAATATACGTATATATCTTCGATCTATCACAGGGATAATAACGTTCTTCGTGACGGATCCTTTGGTCGGGGCAAAAAAAAAAAAAGGAATTATTTTTATCCTTCGTTTCCATTCGACGATCTTACCATGAAATTATTTAATCAACTAACCGTAGAACCATTTTCGTTACCCAACGAATGGAATTAGTTCAAATCGTTCCAAGTTATAGTCTTTAGAAATGAAATAGGATCGCGTTGCATCGTTCGATCATGTGGCAATAGATGTACGCGTACGTGACTTACCATTTTCTTTTTTTTTTTCTATTCCTTTTTATTAATCCTCGTAGAACAAAACTCAACTTCGTTCGTTTCATCGAAGCGCTGCCGTTCGTGGAAAAATTTTTTTCGGTATTCGAATAATAAAGAAAGAAAAAAGAATAAGATCGACGCAGAACGCTTCGCTCGTGTTATTAGAAAAAATTTTTTTTCTTTTCTTTTCTTTTTTTCTTTTTTTTTTTTTCTTTATCCTTTTAACTGAACCGTTAATTCGTCCGGTAAACGCTAAAATATATTTCACATCTCCCTTATAATAAAAAGTTCTCAAGAAATTTTATTTGCTTTCTATAAATCTAAACATAAGATACGCGCGCACGAAGCATACAACGCGTCATGACCCTACTCGGGTCTCATAATCTATTAGCGAGCCCTATACCCTTTTTCCTTTCTTTTTTTTTTTTTCCGAGAACCATCTCGAGAGATATGTATTAATAGAACAAACATTGAACCGATATAAACCTGGGAACGGGAAAATATATAAATTTCTTTTTTTCTTCTATTCTTTATTTTATTCCTGTTCTTTTATTTTGTTATGGAGTCTACTCTAAAAAAAAAAAAAAATCCTTCATCTCTCGTATCGTCAATCTTTCCCACGTGGGAAAACGTGTATTCGTCGGACAGACGAGAATTCTCGATTCCCGATTCAACGTCGTAACTATCGTTAGATCCTAATACGTTAAATACGAATCGTATCTAATGTTCTTTCATGATTCGCTCGTACACGCACGCACGCACGCACGCACGCACGTGTACTCTTTATATTTTTGAACTTTCTCGAGAAATTATATCAGAAAATATCGATACCAACGATTACTTATTATATTTTCGAATTATCCCGAGAAATTATATCAACTTTGTATTTTCGAATTTTCTTGAGAAATAATATCAGCCACTTTGGACATTGAAAGGTAATTAGATTAGAACCAATAAGGATGGGTAGCGATTTATGTAGTGTTAAACGTGTGGTCAGTTGCGTAGACCGAATTCGGGAGCTACTACTACGTACGTACATACATATACATAAGCACATAGACATGGACACAGAGAGAGAGAGAGAGAGAGAGAGAGAGAGAGAGGGAGGGAGGAAAAGAGAGAGAGTGGATCTTCGCTTAATTGGAAAGCCAGGAGAGTTTCCAAACAGTTTAACTGTGCCTTCGGTACTATCGTCTCCGAGTATCGTAATGTCAGAAAGGGCAACCCTCGAATATTGCTTCACTGGACACGAGACGGTTAATGTCTTCTGTTCGTTCCTTGTTTTACCGATTATTCCAAGAGATAACGATCTTCTCTCTTTTACGGATAAGAACGTAAGGTTATTGGGTACTTTAATTCCCGTAGCCTTGCCCTTTTCGAATCCTAATCCAATCGTTCGGAAACATATCCTCAAAAGTGATTAACTTTTATTCCATTCCTTTCCTTTTACATTATCCTCCGACAAATCGTCTTGCAATCAGGCGTTTTATTTTTTATTTACTTTTTCGTTTTTTTTTTTCTATTTTTTAATTTTTTCTTTTATTATAAAGAATGACGAGAACTGGATCGTCGTGATCATTGTCGTTGTCGTAGTCGTTGTCGTTATTTGTTGTTGTTGCTGTTTGTTGTATAAATCGATTAAAGAAAGGGAAAGGAAAGGTCCCTAAGATTGTATTAGTATAGTATACGGTTAATCGAACGCTCTTTCGACCACAAAGGCAAACTACCGTCGGAATCGTTCGGTTCGATCGT
Source organism: Dolichovespula sylvestris (assembly GCA_918808275.2). NCBI lineage: Eukaryota > Metazoa > Arthropoda > Insecta > Hymenoptera > Vespidae > Dolichovespula > Dolichovespula sylvestris. The sequence goes on from OU964977.1 coordinate 4,049,739, forward strand.
TATCCAGAGACTCGTTGGATCTTACGACGTACAAATCTTCTTCCTTGTAATTTCTCTTACTACCTCTACCGATGTCCCTAACAACGCGCGTACACACACACACACACACACACACACGAACAAATATATATATATATATATATTGAAGGTAAAAACACGTTACTCGTGTCGTCGAAATAAACGCGAACGAACGGACGGCAGTGTTCGATATAGCGAAAAAAAGAAATGAATTTCGATCATCTGCTTGAGAATAATTATCATTAAAAACAAATAGAAAATTTATTAAAAAAGAAATTATAGCGATCGTCGTCTATATAATTACGAGCGCGAACGTTTACGAGTTCGATCCTTTCGTAGAAACAAAATGTAATAATTTTCTATGGAGAATCGTTTGAGAAAATTATTATTAAAAAAAAAAAAAAAAAAAAAAAATAATAATAATAATAATAATAATAATAATAAAAAACGAACTAATCAAAAGTGAAGAGAAACAATGATTATAAAATTATTAACAAATTATAATACTCCTTGTCCTACAATACGTACACAAATATATACACGCGCGCACAAACACACACACACATATATATATATATATATATATATATATATATATATAGATAAAATCTATATAAATAGAATAGTATAGGGGAGCGTTATTAAAAATGATTAAAAAGAGAAAAGAAGAAAAAGAGAGAGAGAGAGAGAGAAGGCGAAGAAATAACGTAAAAATAAATCTTCCAACGCGCTTTTTCGCGAAGAAGGGTAGTGAATGAAAGTGGGCGAGTGGTGTGGTAGAGAAGGCTGAAGGGGTGGCGGTGGAGTAAAGTAGAATTGGGGAGGGTGTGTCTAGGGGATGAAGCCGCTCGAAAGATAGTAACTCGCGATCAGGTGGCCGGATGCCTTCGCACCGTTCTCTCTTATAAATCTCCGCGGCACGCGATGATCGAAAAATATTACAAGAATATATCAGGAGTGTCGGCGCAGAGCCTCACGCTCACCTCTCACCCCTCACCCCTCGAACTCCTCAAACCCCCCCCCCCCAATCCCAAAGTATTTTCGTCGTATGCTCCCTCTTATTCCCTTCCGTCCCCTACCCCCCTCCCCCACGCCCTTTAACTTACAACCACCTTTTTCACATTTTTCCATCGACGCCTTTTCTATCTTCCTTCTTTTCCTATTACTCTTCTTCTTCTTCTTCTTCTTCTTCTTCTGTTTTTCTTTTTCTTGTTCATTATTTTCTTTTTTTCTTCTTCCTTCTTTCTTGTTCTTTATTCCTTGCTCTTTTTTCTTCCTTCTTCCTCTTCGTCTTTCTCGTAGGCCACCGAAGAAGAAGCTTCTTCGGACTTTAACTTACGCACGTAAACGTAGAAGGGAAAATTATACGATGGACGCGCCAATTTTTACATGTCTTGTATTTGTATTTGTATTTGTATTTGTATTTGTACTTGTACATGTACGTTTACGTTTACGTGTATGGGTGCGCGTGCTAGGATGCCAAACGCCACACGTATATCCCGAAAAAATGATATGTTGGCTCTCGGGTAATATCAATAATTTTCGCATTTTTCTAACGCGTATATATATATATATATACACACACACACACACACTTTCCCGTGCCGTGACGTATCCAATATTTCTCCCTTCCCTCTTACTTTTCTATATTTTACAATTTACAAATGTGTTAGTCCACGCCGAGAGTTAAATAACGATACGATACCCCGCCATTACAAATTTTAATTAACTTTTAACATATCTTTATACAAGAGATATATGTAACGGATGATCGATTTTTCGAAAGAGTAAAAAAGAAAAGAGAAAAGTCTGCGTCTCTTTTCTTTCCATTTTTCGTTACTTTTTTTTTTTTTTCTTTTTTTCTTTTTCGTTTGTAAGGACGCGTAATTTCATAGAGAGAGAAAGAGAAAGAGAGAGAGAGAGAGAGAGAGAGAGAGAGTTACCAGTTGCGTAAGGCAATTTGTCCGAGTTTTATCGGTGTCGTTAATGAAGGAGAATAATAGTTCGATACCAATTAGCTAGGAACTGCCTCGGCAGAGAGAGAGAGAGAGAGAGAGAGAGAGAGAGAGAGAGAGAGAGAGAGGGAAAGCGGTGTTTCGGTAATAAAAAGAAACTACCCCTAGGTAGTAAGTAGGTATGCCTCTAGCATTAACTACCCCCGTGTCCAGTTCTATAGCTGGACCACCGCCGACCAACCGTTAATTGAACGCACCGCTCGTAACAACAACCCTCCTACCACCACCACCACCCTTCTCATCGTTCCCACCCTTCTAACCTTCGTTCTCGTTTATTTGCTCTCTCTCTCTCTCTCTCTCTCTTTCTTTCTCTTACTTAGACCATCGTCCGAGAGTACACCGAGTCTGCTTCAAATCTATACCACTTACTTTTATGGTTTCCCAAGCTGGTCGAGTGTGTACATCTCTTTCTTTCTATCTCTATCTCTCTCTCTCTCTCTCTCTTTACCACTTTCTTCTCCTTTTCTCAGTTTCTCCGTGTTTCCTCTTTTTCTTTCACACAAAGGAATAAAATTCTACGAGAGAAACCCACCCCTCCTACCTCATCCCACTTTAGGGGAACAGGGAACCCCGCCCAATTTAACCGAGGCACACGCGCGCGCGCGTCTTGGCTCTTAAACGCATTCTCTTCTTCTTCTTCTTCTTCTTCTGTTTTTTCTTCGTGTTCTTCTTCCTCCTCCTCCTCCTCCTCCTCCTTCTCCTTTATCTTATTTTTATCCAACGTTAACTTTTCGCTTTAATCGCGGATCAGAGTTTTTCACTGAGATTCTTTAAATTGATATATAAATGTGTACATACCTAATATTATTACAATATTAGGTATAAAATATTAATAATAATATACCTTTTATTATTACAATTATCTATCTGTCGATCTGTTTTTCTATCCATTACTACTATATATCTATCTATCTATCTATCTATCTATCGTCTATCCGTTACTAATAACACTAGAGCGTAAATCTTATCGTTGCGTAAATCTATTCGTTATTGAATCTCTTTCTCTCTCTCTCTCTCTTTCTCTCTTTCTATGTTACTTTATCGGAGTAGATATCTAAATCCAATACGGTGAATCCGATTAAGGAATTACACCTTCGTATAATGGTCTTGTTTCTTCCTTTTCTCTCTCTCTCTCTCTTTCTCTCTCTCACTCTCTTTTTCTTTTATTTTTTTTTTATTTTTCTTTTATTTTGAAGACGAGGAAGAAGACGAGGAAGAAGGAGAACGGTGTAATGTTGAATCTACAATAATTCTTTTCCTTTCCTCCATATCTTTCTTACCAACGTAGATACTATATGTACAATTAAAGGAAGAGAGAGAGAGAGAGAGAGAGAGAGAGAGCAGATCGCGACGGGGCTTTAAAAACACGCGATAATTATGTGCTTCGCGATTATGTGAGGTAAAGTTAATTGAATTTGAATTTCACTCTGGAAACTCACGAACGCTCTCTCCCATAACGACTACGACTACTACTACTACTACTACTACTACTACTACTACTACTACTACGACTACTACGACTACGACTACGACTACGACGACGACGACGATGGCGTATAGAGTTAGGACCAAGGGCACTTTCGTTCTATTATAAAATCAACTAAAGCCATACGTGACAAAAAGGAGCGCGCCGGGGTTACCTTCCGAATTAATTTAATCAGAATAAAGCGGCCGCTAGTCGGCCTGGTATCGTTAATTCCGTAACAATGGTACGCCATCGGGAGAGACTCAAAGGGTGCGTCTTTTTTAAAGAAAACTTTTATCTAAATAATATGATATAATGTGAGCGCGCGAAATGCGTCCTTCCAACTGACTAATTGCCGGACCCGACCCGGGCGAGGGAAGAGGATCCAAAAAAAAAAAAAAGGGAAGAAAAAAAAATATATATAAAAAAAAGAAAGAACAAAGAAAATAACCCCATCCTCCCAAAAAATAACCCCCTTCTCCTAGGAAAAAAAAAAAAAACAATAAAAAAGATTTACGGAAAGAACACTACGGTACGTTCTCGTTCGAATAAATTCACCTAGGATAACACACTCATTATTATCTCTCTCTCTCTCTCTCTCTCTCTCTCTCTCTCTCCCTCTCTCTTGCGAGCATAAAGGTTTCTACTTTTAATAGAGAAGAAAAAAAAAAAAAAGAAGAAGTTTCATACGAGCGAATGGAATAGAAAATGCCCTTTATATTACTGACCCCCCCCCCCCAAAAAAAAAAAGAAAAAAAATAAACGGGAGAAAGAGAATCATAATCGCGAGTAAAGTATTGTCATTACGAAATGGATTTCGACCTTTTCTTTCCATCCTTCTTTCTTTCTTTCTTTCTTTCTTTCTTTCTTCCTTCCTTTCTTTTTTCTTTTTCAACTTCGTTCGGTAGAAAAGATTTACGATTACGATTTACGAAGTAAAAACTATCGTACGACGTGACTAATCTTTTTAGAGGAATAAAAAAAAATGGGGGGGGGAGAGGAAACTGTTCTTATCTCAGGTCTCGTGGCCAAATATCAACCACGACGTCGGGACCACCCGTAAAACCTTTAAGGTCGATGTTGGAGCACATTAGCGAGTTTCTAAGGTATGAATGAAAAGGTTACAAGTATGTTTCCTCTCTCTCTCTCTCTCTCTCTCTCTCTCTCTCTCTCTCTCTCTCTCTCTCTTTCTCTCTCTCTCTTTCTTTCTCGTAACTTTCGGGTACTGGTGAAACCTTGGTCGTAAGGGCCGTTTGCCCATAGAAAATTTTACGAGTACATCTCTCTCTCTCTCTCTCTCTCTCGCTCATAATATTCTCTCTCATTCTCTCTCATTCTCTCTACCTTTTTGTTTCTATTTCTCGCTCGTATATCAGTTCGTGCGGTTTCGAAATTATTTTTATGTTCCGCCGTCAAAGGCGGCGTCGGCGGTGGTGGTGGTGGAGGTGGTGGCGGAGGTGGAGGTGGAGGTGGAGGTGGCGGAGGTGGAGATGGCGGTGGCGTCGTCCGCGAATATATAAACGTATCCACGTGTACGTTTTCATACGAGCAGGGCGAGAACTCGTAATACTCTCTCTTTCTCTCTCCCTCGCTCATTTTTTTCCATTCTTTCTCTCTTTCTCTCTCTCTCTCTCTCTTCTTTCCTCTCTTTTGTGCAACGTCAGCGTGTATCGACAATCGGGGCCGCGTCACGGATCGCTCTGTGGAAGTCTGAAAAGCGGCAGCCTTGAATTATGCAATCCTGTGACTCTTTCGTTGATGGATCTCCCGGCGGATCTTCGTTGGTAGATAGAAAAGGCTTTGATCTCGAAATGCGAATGCTTATTGTTCGTCGTTTTGCGTGGGAAACGTCTTTTAGAGAGGGCATCTCGCGTACCCTCCATTCTTTTTTTTTTTTTCTTTTTTGGTACTCTCTCTCTCTCTTTCTCTCTCTCCCTCTCTCAATCTCTCATTGTATATATATATATATATATATATATATATATATATATATCTTCCTATCTTTCCCTTTTAGATAGGTAGGTACACCTTTAATTATACCTCGTCGTGTACATTTATTTATGTTTACAAAGAATATCGACAATTATAAAAAATATTAAAGCAAACAAATAAATGAACGAACGAACGAACGAACGAACGAACGAACGAATAAATGAGAACAGGTAGAAAAACAAAAATTCTCTTTTAAACGTTATCAACGACTGCTAAACATTAATATCATCGACGTACGATGAGATGATAAACGATCGTTCGATATCTACTGATCGACGAACTTAACGAACGATAAAAACGAATTCTTATTATTTATCGATTGCAAACGTATTTTCCTCGTTTCATTTTCGTCGGACAAATATAACGGATAGTTAGTTAGACGGATTATTTAGATACGATGGGTGGATACGAGTAGGGCTACTACTTGCCTCCTAGAGATATTTACTTACTTCGGTTTTCGCTCGATAATGGGGTTAGGGAAAAGGGACAGGAGGAGAAGGAAAAGGAAAAGGAAAAGGAAAAGGAAGAAGAAGAAGGATAAAAAAAAAAAGGTAAAGAAAAGGAATCGTTGAGAGGAGAAATATGTCGAAAGAAAGAGTCCCTATATTGTCGTCGGGGATCGCGCGAGACGGGTCTCTTAGCTGCCGCTTCCTTTCATCCGATAAATCAGCGCTCGTAAATAACATCGAGTGCCTGTGGATCTCTCTAGTCTCTCTCTCTCTCTCTCTCTCTCTCTCTCTCTCTCTCTCTCTCTTTCTTTCTCTCTCTTACTCGCGTGCGCTTGGTTGCAAACGAACGAAGAAATAAAGAGATCAATAGGCTACGGAGAGAGCCCTTTGTCTTCCACGGTATTAACCCTCCCGCATTTGGACCTCCCCTTCCTCTCTCTCTCTCTCTCTCTCTCTCTCTCTCTCTCTCTCTCTCTCTCTTTCTCTTTCTCTCTTTCATTCGAAGGGTCCCAACGCGTCCATCAACTCGATCGACCCTGTTTTCTTCGTTGTCGCGCGAATTATTTCTCCTTTCTATTCTATTTCTCCCCTCCTTCCCTCCTCTACTCTCACTCCCACACACACTCCACCCACGCACCCCTCCCCTCTTTCCTTTCCCTTTTCTCTCTCTTTTCTATTTTGTTTTATTTGATTTTGTTTTATTTTATTTTATTTTATTTTATTTTATTTTATTTTAATTCTCAACGTTACTTTCATAACAGCGAAAAATATTCAGGTTTTGAAATCGTAAAGACGAGTCTCTCTCTCTCTCTCTCTCTCTCTCTCATGGTATTTTATTTCATTGTTATCTCGTTAGAGATGTGTATTCAAAAATGTCATCTCTCTCTCTCTCTCTCTCTCTCTTTCTTTCTCTCTTTCTCTCGGGTAAAAAAAAAATATTCGTTAGATAAAGAAAGATAGATGGAAGGAGAGTAAGGAGACCGGGATAGGGCAAAGAAAACAGAAAGGGATAGAAATAAAGGAGTAAGAGGAAGAAGCAAAAAAGAGAGAGAGAGAGAGGATAGACGAGAAAAAAAAATTAAATTAAATTAAAGAAAATACGAAGAAGAAAGAACGAATGAGTATGGAAGATCGATCGAAGGCGAATAAAAACCATTGGCGGAATGCTTCAACGGATTGGCTTTTAAACGAGGAGTCGTTGTGGGGGGTGGGGTAGAGGGTGGAGGAAAAAAAGAAGAGAAAGAGAGAAGAAGAGAAGAGAAGAGAAGAGAAGAGAAGAGAGAAGTGCGGTTGACACATTGCCAATGGGAGGCCTTCGTGTTTGTAAGTGCTAACCCATGCCTCTCTTTGTTTCTCTCATGTACGAGCTCTTGAGAATCGAAGATACTTCATCGGTCGTATGTATCGGGCGGGTTGTGTAGGGGGTTTGTATGGTGGATTGTGAGGGGTGATGGGGGAGGCGGAGAAGGAGGGATAGAGGTGGTGACGGTGGTGGTAGTGGTGGTGGCGACGGTGGTGGCGATGGTGGTGGTGTCCTTCTCATTTCTTTTCTTTCTCCTTCTTCCTCCTTCTTTCTCCTCCTCCTTCTCCTCCTCCTCCTCCTCCTCCTCCTCCCTTCTTTCTTCTTCTTCTTGGGGTATCACGCTGCTGGAGGCACGTTGATTTATACCGGCCTTAAGATTTATGCGGAAGAGCCGCGCGATTGAGTCGCAACACGGCGCCGACTTATCGCGAGTGGGTAGAAACGACACCGCGTGAAAAGAACCGAAGGGGGAAGCATAAAAGGGAGGGAAAATAAGAGGAAGGAGAGGTGTCGGAGAAAAGAGAGAGAGAGAGAGAGAGAGAGAGACAGAGCACGAGAGAGAGAGAGGGCTCTTCGATGAAGTCTCTCCTCTCTCGAGGCCCCTTTCCAAACAACAAAAAAGACAGAAAGAGAGTAAGAGAAAGAGAGAATAAGAGCGCGAGAAAGGGGTGGTGAGAGAGAGAGAGAGAGAGAGAGAGAGAGAGAGAAATAGAGGGTGGGAGGGAGCTAGAAAGGAAACTAAACGCGGGACGGCTATCGATCCTTCGCGAAAAACACAATCGACGGATTTACGAGGTTCTCGTGTAGGAGGAACTCGTGTAGTTGATCGTTCTACGCAATTCGCGAGGATTCGAGGGATTTCTTTCTCTTTCTTTCTCTTCTTTTTCCATTTTTTTTTCTTTTTTTTTTTTTTTTTTTTTTTTTTTATTATTTATTCCCCGATCGTTCCTAACACCCGCACCTTTCTACAACCCTCCAAATGAAAACACACGCGAAATCGACACTCGACAAGAATTTCAAGAGATGTATATATATATATATATTTATCTATTAAATAAACTGAAGCAGATTGAACGCACGACGATTATATGAATGAAAATTTCGAATCGAACGATATCGTCTTATGGTAATAGAATCTTGAATTTGTATAGTTATTACGCGTCGTCCTTTTCGTCATTAGTTAAACAAAAGAGGAGACAAAAGAAAAAGAAGAAGAAATAAAAGAAAAAGTGTCTATCAGAGGGTTAAAAGATAGTTGGGATTAAGGTAAACCGCAAGGAGGAAGTATTGGTAGTATTGGTATTAGTATTAGTATCAGTGTAGTAGTGGTGGTGGTAGTTGCATGGTAGTTGGAAGGAAGGAAGGTGGTAGTATTGCCGTGACGAAACGCGAGTAATGAGAGAAAGAAAGAATCTTTCTTGTCCATGGGCCACGGAGAACGGGCAGGATACCGCAGACCTCTCTTTATTGGTACTTTTGCGTAACCGCAATGGCGGACGTTGCCGGCACCGACAAAGTCTTCTATTAATTGCAATTAGACCGCGGCCCGATAATAAATATCAATTAATACGACGCGGCCCGACTGATTTATGCCGCACTGATCGCCATTTTCCTTTTATTTATTTATTTATTTTTTTTTTTTTACTTTCATTCTCTCTCTCTCTCTCTCTCTCTCTCTCTCTCTCTCTCTCTCTCTCTCTCTTCTTTTTCGTCATTTTTGTCTTCACTTTTTCATTTTTTTTTCCCCAGGTTCATCCGGGATATCTGCTAAGCAGAAAAAGTGAGAGAGAGAGAGAGAGAGAGAGAGAGAGAGAGATGCTGCCTCGTGCGCCTCTTCGTTAAAGCAAGAAGATTAAATTTTATTTTCATTTCTTTTTTTTTTGATCGCTAGGATCAAAATTGAGGACGCGCTTAAATGAATAATTAGATCGATGGATGATATCGTCGTATTTTTTTACGGTCTTCTTGCTTTTCTTCTTTATATAATATATATATATATATATATATAATTGGAATTCGATCGACTCGAAAAGAAAATAGAAGCAAGCAAATGGATGGATAATTAATTTCGTATATTCGAACGGCCGTACGTACGTACATACATACACATACATACATACATACATACATACATACATATGTACGTACGTACGTACGTACATACATACTATAAGATTAATTGATATTCCTTTAAGAGATACGAACGACGATAAATAATTATCAAAGCGTAAAAGTCAAACGAGCTCACGGCGCATTAATTTCCTTCTGTTATCTAGATCCAAGTTCGAAGATAGATAGAGAGAGAGAGAGAGAGAAAGAGAAAGAGAGAAAGAGTATATCGGTTCGAAAGATCTTCAAAATTATATCGTCCATCCTTCGAGAAGTGCCAGCATTGCTGCCAACCGGCACAATTTCTTGGAATTTGCGATCCATCGTCGTCCTCGTCATCGTCTTCGTTGTCTTCGTCGGCGCACAACGTTCGAACAAAGCCCGGTGAGTAGTGCTTCCTCGTGCTTACATTTACAGAAACAAGAAAACGGAGGAGTCGAGGAGCAAAAAAAAATACAGAGAGAGAGAGAGAGAGAGAGAGAGAAGGAGAAAGATAAAAGAATAAGGAAAGAAAGGAGAAGGAAAGAATGACAGAAACGGAGAAAACCAGTTAAGCGATGGCCTCCGGACACACTCACGCACGATCGTTATTACGTCTCTCGTCACGTAGACCGCGAGATGAGGTACGATAACCTCGAAGAACAAATACGATACAAGGAACCTTGCTCCGTGATTTCTTACCTACCTGATGTACGTACATACATATCTACATACGTATAAACGCGCGCGCGCGCGCTCACATATAATACGCATATATATATGTATGTATGTATGTATGTATGTATGTATGTATGTATATACGGCGCTCAAGTCGGTTGCTACGAGCGCAACGCTAAGAGAATCGTCTTACGTGCTACGTCGAGAATAAAAAAAAAGAAGATTAATAAATAAATAAATAAATAAATAATTAATAACGAGCTTTTTAACCGACTCGTTGCGATCGTAAGCCTCGGAAAAAGAATAGAAAATTCATTCGTTAATTAACGCTTCTCGTAACGATTCGCGAATTAAAACGTAATCCACGTTCGTTACCTCGTAAGACGTGATCCATAAGGTCAGAGATTAATGATAGAAAGAGAAAGAGAGAAAGAGAGAGAGAGTGAAAGAGAGAGGGAGAGAGAGAGAGAGAGAGAGAGAGAGAGTAAGGGAGCCGGGGATAAAAATATATATCTTCGTTAAAAAGATAGGACATTTTCTTTTTCTTTCTTTCTTTCTTTCTTTCTTGTTTTTGTATTTTTTTTTCTTTTTTCGTAAAGGACATTGGTCATTGGACATTGGACTTGGGGCGAAGATATATTTAATGGATGACGAATGATCGAAGATATCTACCAGAGCTTAGTCGATCCTTCAAAACAACAACAACGGTTGTAACCTTTAATGGATTCGATAAGATGGTTTTTTGGTCGGCTCACCTCCACCTCACTACCACAGTCCCACCTCATTCGAGGCTCTCACGTTCGATCGTTAGCTATTACTTAGGATACCGATAAACTAACTAAATGGATCTCCCTATATTAAAGGATACATTATAATGAACGGATAATAATCGACCGAATAGAAACTATTTTATTCTTTTTTGTTCTATTTTCAATGAGTCAGAGAAAATAATCGTATTATAGTCGTGTTATCCTTTCTCTCTCTCTCTCTCTCTCTCTCTCTCTCTCTTTCTCTCTTTTTCGTTTGATTCGTTCCCGAAGGTTATCTACGTTGGTTAGTTTATACATACCGCGTTTTAATCGTTCTCCGGCTCGCAACGACATATATATATATATATATATATGTGTGTGTGTGTGTGTGTGTGTGTGTGTGTGTATACATATATATATATCGACTGTGATAAGCTAAAGGCGCTAATAGCATTTACCGGATGCTTTGATTCGACTCGATAAACTCCCGAGAAATGAGAAAAGCGTTTTTGATACGAGTTAAAAGCTAGCGTTACGCAAAATAATATCCGGTATGTGTACCTATCTATCTATCAATTTTTTTTCTTTTCTTTAATTTAAAGAAAGAAAAACATTTCTTTTCATTGTAAAAAAAAAAAAAAAATAAAAAAAAAAAAGAAAAGAAAAAATTCGACGAGAAAAAGGAAGAAGAGTGAAAGTAGGGAAGGGACAAAATGCACGTTGCAAAATTATTATTATTATTATTCTTATTATTATCGTCGATTGTATTAAATGAATTATTATTCGTTGACGCATAGTATATCAATGAATTATTATCGTCGATATATAAAAGAAAATATATGAAGGTGGTGAACGAATGAGAAAGATCGTTAGGTAAATAAAATACTTTACGTATAGGAATCTCGCTAAGTTAAAAACAGCTATGGGGGAGTAAAGAGAATCCTTTCGTGCGTGGTGTTAACGAACGATCCTTTCGCTCGGTAATAATTTTCCAACGTATGGGATGAGATAGGGGGTGGAGTGGAGTGGGGTGGGGCGTGGTGGGCTATGGAGTAGGATAGGATAGGATAGTATAAGGGAATGGATAGGATGGAGTGAGACGGGACGACGGTACGGTACGGGATCGGTCTCGTTGAAAAGAAAGAAAGAAAAGAAAAAAAAAAAAAAAAAAAGAAAAGAACAAAACGCGTATTGAGAAATTGTCCGTTAAGCTCGATGCGTTTGTCATAGGGCCGGCGGCTAACGCGACGAGTCCCTAAGGATATTCTTTCGAATTAAGGGCTCGGTTTTCGCGTTACCAACGAGTTTAACCTGCAACACCATCGAACAACGCCTCCGACGACACGCACACGCACATACGTGCCGTACGTAATTTTTTACTTACTTACACCCACCGTCCTAAGAGAAATAAAGGACGAGAGAGGAAATAAGAGAGGTGGGTGAGACGATGACGATTACGATTACGATTACTATGACGACGACGACGACGATTAGGATTACGACGGTGTGCGCGTGCGCCTACGCGTGTACATATGTGTGTACTCGCGTGTGTCTGTGTGAGTGTGTGTTTTGGGAAGGAGGATGGACGAATAAATAAAAAAGAGAAATAAAAAGGAGAAAAGACGAACGTTGAAGTGAGAAAGGAAGAACCCTCCCCATACAAAGAAAAAGAAAAAAAGGAGGAGGAGGAGGAGGAGGAGGAAGAGGAGGAGACAAATAAAGGTGGAGGTGTTGTATCTTATTCAGATATTCGATCGTACCGACATGTAACATCCTCGATAATGAAGGAACTTAAATGAAAGCGTCGCCAAGAGTGCGAGTAGAGATTTTTCATTAGCCACATTGCCCGCCTGCCTGCTTGCTTGCTTGCTTGCTTGGTTGCCTCTTTGGTTGCTTGCTTGCTTGCTCGCTTGCTTGCTTGCTTGCTTGCTTGCTTGCATACACCCCTCCCACCGATCCACCCTCAGTTTGTCGGTGATCGTCCCCCTTTTATCAAGATCCCAACCGCGAAAGCGTATTATTTAACGCGTGCTAACGTAACGTGTACCTACTTACGTAACCTTCCCTCTCACCCGACCCCTCCGCCCCTCCTCCGCCACGCCACACCACGAACGACCATACCAACCAATCAACATCATCGCTATCTAACGCTTCTTAATCGTGGGAAAATCTTCGATCCTATGAATCTTTCTTCTTTTATTTTTTTTTACTTCTCTTTGAATCGACTCGTCGCGACGCGCCAACACCGAGGAGGTGTATATAGGACCTTAACGATTATATACGTACTGACGTAGGGGGTTGGGGGAGGAAGGGACGCAGGGAGCGAGGATGGTTGGACACAAACAATATCGATCGAGTCGATTTCGAATTTCGAATTTTTCTTTCTTTTTTTTTCTCTTCTTCTTATTTTTTTATTCCAATTATACTCTCGCGAAATATACGATCAGGAAAAAAATACACACACACACATCTATCTACATATATGAGAAAGTGAAGAAATAGAAATAAGAGAAATGAAACAGATATATATATATATATATATATATATATATATATATATAGAGAGAGAGAGAGAGAGAGAGAGAGAGAGAGAGAGAGAGAGACGGAGAACGTGTATGTGTGTGTGTATATATACGTACGTACGCACGTGTGCGTGTGTGTGTGTGTCGCGAAGAAACGGACGGGATCTTTATCGCCTTCGGCTCGTTCAATTCGCATAATAAACAATCCTCGGCGGGTGGAACTGGCCACGAAGAAACCGGAACATATCTCGGTCTTTCCCTCTCTCTCTCTCTCTCTCTCTCTCTCTCTCTCTTCGCCGGAGCGACAAATAAACTATTATCGCCTGCGACAAGTTCTCTCACGCCTCCTTTGACGCTCTTATTGGTGTTGCGTAGTGCGTTCGTGTTCTTCGATTCAGGCAAATGTGACTGTGCGCGCGGGTATCACCACGGAGAGTGGGTAAGGAAGAGGTGTCGGGGAGGGAACGGGGGAACAACGGGACGAGGGACCTTCGGGGACCTTCGAGGACCTGCTCCCTCCCACCCCTCCCCCATCCAACACCAACACCATCACCACCGCTACAACCACCACCACCACACCACCGTAAACGTATACGGACACACACGTAGTATATACACGCATGCGAATCAAACGCGCAAACCCGCCCAGGAATGCTTTACGGACATCGAAACATAGCAATGCTTTATGGTGGTCCGCGCCTGAACCTGATTTATATAAGTGCATTACTGTACCACGTAAAGTGCAACGTCCCGGGGCCCCGACCGCAGGGCGATAGAGAGACAGGCGGGCAAAAAGAAAGAAAGAAAGAAAGAAAGAGAGAGAGAGAGAGGGAGGATGCAGAATATCAAAAAGATATCGTAAGATTTCGCGAGAACTTTGAATTTATTATCTTCAACGATGTTATCCCAAATTTATTTTTTCGTTGTTCTTTTTAAATCGTAAAGAGACCGTCCTGATTGTTATAACAATTTCGACCTCGTATCGATCTTATTGTTTATCCGAACATTACTAATTATCTAAATTATCGTACGTATGGATAATCAATCTCTTTTTTTTTTTTTTTATTTCTAGTAAGTCGTTGAATTTACGAAAAAAAAAAAAACAAAAAAAAAAAGATGAAAAAAGGATGGGAGAAGGAAGGAAGAAGAACCGAGGAGACCACGCTTATCTCTCTCTCTCTCTCTCTCTCTCTCTCTTTCTCCTCCTGTTTGTACGATGAAGGGAATATCGAGGTTAATTTTGTAAAGAAAAGAAAAAAAAAAGAAAAAAAGAAGAAAGAAGCCACGGATCCTTCTCCATCGTGGAAAGGAAAGGTGATTTTTCGAAAGCTTGGGAGCGGAGGGTAAGGGAGGGGAGGGGGTGGGTGGGTACATTCGGGGCCGCGAGAAAGTAAAAGATACTCGTTTACACGCGAGGCGTCGCGTATTGCGAGCTCGTGTGCTCCTCGGCGCAACCATCCTATACCTACTATAAGGAGAATGGAGAGAATGAGAGAGAAGGAGTGAGAAAGAGAGAGAAAGGATGCGACGAAGAGAGGAGAAGGATGAGGAGTAGGATGAGAAGGATGAGGAGGAGGAGGAGAAGGAGGAGAGGAGGATCCGCGATATCAGACGCATTATCGCGTACGACATTACCCCGGCTTTGACTAATGTCCTCGAACGAATGCCTACGCTTCGCCGATTTATAATGCCGGTCAACGAGATGTGGACAAACACCGGGCACCAATATATTTCAGATTATGGCTAAGCTCTGGAGCTCTCTCTCTCTCTCTCTCTCTCTCTCTCTCTCTCTCTCTCTGTCTCTCTCTCTCTTTCTCGGAGCGGTGGTAGTACCCTCTCCTTTTTCTCCCTACCACCTCCGTCACCTCCTCATACTCCTCTATCTCCACCTCTTCTACCAGTTTTCGCAGTGTGTACGTTCTGTCAGGTATATCGCGGAGAAAGAAAAAGAAGGAGAAGGAGGTGGAGAAGATAGGGTACGGAGAAATAAAGAGAGAGAGAGAGAGAGAGAGAGGGGGAGAGAGGGAGGGAGGGAGGGAGTGAAAGAGAGAGAGAGAGAAGGAAGGAAGAGATAGGAGGTGAAACCAGACCAACATCAGAAGTGCATCTGCGTCCTCTTCCTACCTCCTTTCACCATTTCAGAGAGAAGGTGAGAGAGAGAGAGAGAGAGAGAGAGAGAGATCCTTGATGATAATACCCCGATCGATGGTCCTTGGCCACATATGCCGAGAATCCACCGATGTCGTCTCTCCTCTTCTACTTGAACAGGCGCCTACTGCTGCGCCGGTACGACCTTTCTCGCGCGATCCCTTCTCGCGCGTTCGATTCTCCTCATCAATTACGTTCTGATCTCGTGCTTGCGTATTAATCTTCTCTCTCTCTCTCTCTCTCTCTCTCTCTCTCTCTCTCTCTCTCTCTTACTCTCTATTGGGTAGAGAGATACAACCATGAATCGCGGGTTAAACGAGAAACGAGCGTGGGCTTTGGGACGAACTCTAAACTCTACAAGGTGAAATTCCGTTCTATCTCGAGAATTTGTGCACAATGTATAAACTCTTTCTTTCTTTCCTTCTATCCAATCTATTTATTTATTTATTTATTTATTTATTTATTTATTTATTTATTTGATCGAATAATTCTTTATTAACCGATCGTCGCGATCGTTCTCGTTATCAGGGATGGGAATAACTCTTCGAGTATTTCTTCCTCAAAGGGTTCACCGTCGAGTAGTTGAAGTAGAGAAAGAATAAGAATAAGGATATAAGAATGAGAATGAGAATGAGAGGAATAAGAAGGTGGGTTAGGAAGGGAGGGACGAAAGAAGAGAGGAACAGAGAGAAGAAATAAAGAGGGAAAAGGAAGAGAAAGGGAAGGACGATCGACATCGGGGAAAAGAGCCCTTGATCCAAGGATATCTACGGCTCACGTCGAAGGTAAAGCCAGGAAGAGGAATCGTAGGGAATCTTGCTACATACGTAATCACCCTGCCAGGAGAAATTCTCTCTCTCTCTCTCTCTATATCTCTCTCTCTCTCTATCTATGTATCTCTCTCTATCTCTCTATCCGTCCGTCTATCTCTTTCTATCTCTTTCTCACGCTAGTTCTCGTACCGTCTGACGGTGGCTTCTCGGCCGTGGGGGTCGGGGAGTAAAAAAGGAGAAGGAAGGAAGGAAGGGTTGGTGGGTGGGTGGATGGGTGGGTGGATGGGTGAGAATGGGATGGGGTGGTTGGTCGATCCCCGAGTATCCAAGCAATGTTTCTCGAACTAACGTTTCCTACCGTCCTGTGAATTCGTAAAGCGAGGATTCGCGAGCTCTTCGAGGGACCATTGTGTTTGGTATTTGGCGAAGAGAGAGAACCGAAAGAGAAATAAGCCGAGGAAAGAGGAAAAGAAGAAGAAAAAGAATAATGATAATAATAATAAGAAGAAGAAGAAGAAGAAGATGAAGAAGAAGAAGATAGAGGAGGAAAAGGATGGAGGATGGAGGATGAGAAGATGGAAAAGAAGAGAAGGAAAAAGAGGTGGAGGCATGTGTCCCAAACGACGTATGCACGGCGAGACACGTAAACGATATATCAGGGGGTTAGCCGCTGGGGACGGACGACCCGAGCCATCTTTCTTCCACTTATACGTGTGATATTCACATGCGCAAACGTGATACACTCTATAGAGAGATCCACCGTCAGATACCTTCTTCTCTCTACCCAGAACTGCCGCTCAAACGGCTCAGAAGTAGCAGAACCAGGAGAGAGCAGTGCGCGCGCGCTCAGCTCGCTCGGTTCGCCTGAGCTGTAAATGTATTAAGGTTTGACGACCGTCCTGGAACGATTCCCGTTTGCTGCTTCTGCTTCTTCTGTTGTAGTTTCTTCTTCTTCTTCTTCTTCTTCTTCTTCTGCTGCTGCTGCTGTTGATGTTGCTGGTGGTATCAGGGGGTTGTTGGTTATAGGGATGACTTTTGCGGATCTCTTCTCCTAGTGTACGTATCTATATGTGTATGTATATGTATATGTACCTGTGTAAGTGAGTACGTGCCGCGGAATGCTCGTATTAGAATCTCGAAAGAATTTATAGAAAATGTTAACTCGTATTGTTATTGTTCTTTTTTTCTTTTTTCTTTTTTTTCTTTTTTTTTTTATTTTTTATTTTAATAATTCTATCGTCGTATTATTCATATCTCGAACGATTGTTTGATATAAGTTCGATCGATGTTAATTAATTCGAGTTCGTTTACTTATTTTAATGGTATTGAATAAGACCGGATTAAAGGCTTTTAATAATAGGGTGTATTTATAATATATATATATATATATATATATATATATATATATATATATATATAAAATTAAAGGGTTTATATGTTAAATAAATACGATAAGAAAGAAAGAAAATTAGATGGTTAGTACGAAGAAGGAGACGCCGATGGACGACGACAATGACGACTACGACGACGACTACGACTATGACGACTATGACGACGTATGTACGTAACCGTTGGTAGCGGTGTCGTCACGTTCTTCGTCTACGCGCTCGCGTTATTACGTCCTTATATTATATTTGCAAAGGTACAAATGTTCGTACGTATGTAAAATTTCTCGGAGTTGGCCGTGCAGAGCCATAATAATATTTGTCCTGATAAATGAGACACATAAACGTACACGGGGCTCTCGTACGCTCTCCACCCTCCTTTATCCGACGGTGGAGGTGGCGGCGGCGGTGGTGGTGGTGGTGGTGGTGGTGGTGGTGGTGGTGGTGGTGGCGGACCACCACCACCATCACCATCATCTCCATCGCTACCACTACCATTACATATACCCACTATACCACTCCAGTACCACTACAAACGGCAAACAGCGACATCACCCCGTATGTCTTGGCTTATTCCACTTTTCTGGCGATGCATTACGAATTTTACATTTTACAAACGGCCACGCTATCTTCCACGACACGCGATTCTTCGAGTTACAAGCGAGAGACTCGGTGATAAAGGACGGGAAGCGTAGGAGGTGTTGCCTGGCCTTCTCACCGAAGGGGCGGTTCGGAGGTTGCGGTGGGAAGGAGGGTTACAGCGAGGGTTGGAGGGACGGGAGGGAGTACGAGGAGAGAATGAAAGAGAGAGAGAGAGAGAGAGAGAGAAACAAAGAGAAAATAAGAACGATTCCCCGCACCACCATCACCACCACCCAACCACCCACTCAAACCCGCTTCTTATTTCTTCGAAACGGAGATATTATTTATGATACTTGATTTATTTTTTTAGTTATTTTTCTTCGATACCTTTCGACAACGATAACATTCGACGGAGTGAGAAACATTTGGCATGATAAAATTAAAATACTCCAATCAAGGGTTGGGTGCCGATAAATGGTTTGTAGGTGGGAGGTTGCAAGGTGGGGGGTGGAGAAGGAGGGAGAAAATCGCTGCGAGATATTTTCTTTGTACGGCTCTCCTTGGTATACTTTTACGCATCGCTCTAGACGATTCGTTGTGTATTTTATCATAGAAAACGTTCGCCCTGGGATTATCCTTATCTCTCTCTTAGGTATGCACGTTTTTATTTCCCGGTCAAAGGTGTCCATCGTCGTTTACAAATCACGTATATATATATATATATGCTTATATACATGGATATATATACATATATATTATCAGTTCGCTTGGCCCGCCACCTCACCCCACTCCTTGGAGAGTATCGTACTCATACTCGTTTCATTTCGGTCAGTGGAAAATGGATGTTAGGAAGGAAAAATATTTCTATATTTCTAGAATCTAATATCGTGATATCGTCTTTTGAGTATACGAGAGAACGAGAAAACGAGCCAGAGAGAGAGAGAGAGAGAGAGAGAGAGAGAGAGAGAGAGAGAGAGAGTGTAGAAGACGAGAGTAACGCGAAAATACTCTTCTTGATGAACGAAAAAAGGGGGTGGGTTGGAAAAAGGTTAGGAGGGGGTGGTATGGTTCGCGAACATACGATAGGGAGTCGTATGTTCGCCGTGATAAATAGCGAAAGATTTGCAAAATACACCGCGACCGTAATACCCCGTTTGCTATATACTATATATATATATAAAGGAAAAGGAGTTTCGTGGTATGGAGAAGAAGAGGATGAAATAAAAAAAGCAAGGAATAAAGAGAGAGAGAGAGAGAGAGAGGAATGGTAAAAAAAAAAGAAGGAAAAAAAAGATTCCAACATTTCCGTGTCGGCGATTACTCGCTTCAACGTTAACGCGAATTATAAATTTGAAATTATTGCATTAAAGGACGAGACATTAGGTGTCTAACGAGGTCATTAGAAATATACCATTTCTCTTTCTTTCTCTCTCTCTCTCTCTCTCTCTCTCTCTTCCTCTCTCATTCTCTCGTTCCTTCTACGTTCGAACGTAAATTCTTACGACTTACGAGTTTCACCGCGAGTCATTATAATAATCGAAATACTCTTCTCGACGGTCGACCGACTTACTTAGGACATTTTGAAACCTTCATTCTACGGATGATAATCAACGAACGTAATCGTCGTAACTATCGACTTTCGGCGATTTTTACGTGATAAAGCTGAACGAGATTCGTCGTCTTCGTCGTCGTCGTATTCGTCGTCGTCGTCGTCGTCGTTTCTAGAAAAGGGATTAAGGGAAAAGTCGTAAATAACGAAACGTCAGTCGATGTATCACCGTGAAGTTCGGATTGCATTATTATTCCGGTCTCGTCTCGATCCAGTACGACGCAGAATAGCTCTGTTCCAACACACATAAGCGTACAGAAGACACACGTGCACACGTGAAAGTCACGCATGCACACACGCGTATATGAAGATACACACACGATGTACGACGAGAGAGAGAGAGAGAGAGAGAGAGAGAGAGAGAGAGAGAGAATATATGGGGGCCACGTACGCGTCATCGGGTAGCGGCTTCTAGATTCGTACTTGGCAAAGCGTTCAGAAATGGAATCCGTTCGGGTATCATCGAAACGTCGAAATTATATTTAATATCGTATACGTTATCTAATATGTAATAAGTATGATTAGGAATAGGTAGTATTTAGTATAATGGTGGTGGTGATGATGGTAGTGATAGTGGTATATAATTGGCTTTCCTTTCCAAGTATACTCCTTGAATGATCGTACTAATGATCCAGTTCCGTCGATATATACACGATCCGATATAATATCGTATATCGTGATCTATTCGATCGGATTTAATAAAATACACTTGCGAGATATTGAAACGCGAGATGTCGTCGAATCGTTGCCGCTTGCAGAAGATTCCTTCGATAGTCCGAACGAAGTGCGACGATGAAGAGAAAGAGAAAGAGAGAGAGAGAGAGAGAGAGAGATAGAGAGAGAGAGAGAGAGAGAGAGAGATGTAAGGGTAAAATCGTCGAGGGCAAAAGGGATTTCAGTCAAAATACAAGAGTATGAGTTGAGCATGGTGGAGCGGGGGCGGGGAAGATCGCGGTCAATAAATTATTATCTTCGAAAGATTAGGCCCCCGATGTCGCGACCCTCATAAATATAAGTATATTTTTACCCGTTAAGCCGATTTCTTCCCGTTCTGCCAATGGCGCTTCGAAACCTACCGGCTGCTGCCGAACACAGTGAACACGATTAACACAACGAAAAGGAAACGAACGGCGAAACGAAATCCTTTCTCGCGGCGTCCAACACCCTTGCCGTTGCTTCCTTTCCCCCGTCCGAAATGTACCGAGAACCTGAAGGGTACGGTAAGGGGTGAGTGGGGTGATTGGGGAGGTGGGTCAGAGGGGTTGGAGGAGGGGAGGGCGTCGAGGGGACACTCTTTATGGACCGGGAGATTAAAGTAGCCTTTCTCTCTCTCTCTCTCTCTCTCTCTCTCTCTCTCTCACTCTCGTTCTCTCTATCTATCTATATCTTCTCTCCTGTTATTTCTTTTTAATTTCGCGCTCGCGGTAGGTTGTTTATTTTCAGGTGGTTTAAGTCCCTTCTACGTGTCAGCGACTCGGCGACGAGTTCAGCCAAGTTAATCGGCTCTGGGATCTCTTCTTCTTCTTCTTCTTCTTCTTCTTCTTCTTCTTCTTCTTTCTCGAAGTGTTTCTAAAAGTGTTCGAAGGATCGAGAGGGAGAGAGAGAGAGAGAGAGAGAGAGAGAGAGAGAGAGAGAGAGAGAATATGAATAAGCAAAGAAAAGGAAGGAAAGGAAAGGAAAGGAAAAGAAACCGGCATAATTCGAATCGATTCGATATTATTATTATTATTATTATTATTATCTCTCTCTCTCTCTCTCTTCAGAATTTCGATCGATTATCGATCGGACTCGATTCGACAATTGACTTAGCGTATACGTGACTACGATAAGGCCAAAATATTTTCGCTCTCCCTCTCTCTCTCTCTCTCTCTCTCCTATCCATTTTTTTATCTTCCTTTTTCCTTTTCTTTTCGTTCTGCCTTTTTTGTTTTCTAACGACGATCGCCACCCTCCCTTATTTTTTCTTTCGTTCCTTCCTTCCTTCCTTCCTTCCTTCCTTCCTTCCTTCCTTTTTTTTTTTTATTTCGCGAGGTTATCTCACTCGCGTCATCTACGAATTGGTATGCGGCACGGCTTTCCAACAATACGACAATTTATATGGATTTGGGAGAGTCTTCAGCTTCTCTTCGAATCCGCTACCTCGAGTTTTACTTTCCGTCGCATTCAATGGATCTCTCTCTCTCTCTCTCTCTCTCTCTATCTCTCTATATCTATCTATCTATCTATCTCTATCTTTCTATATCTTTCTCCATTTCTTTCTCGCTCGCTCGCTCACTGTTTTCCATCTCTCTCTCTCTCTCTTTCACTCTCACGCACATATACGAGCACGTGCGCAAAGCACTCGGCCTCACTCTCTCTCTCTCTCTCTCTCTCTCTCTCTCTCTCTCTCTCTCTCTCTCTCTCTCACTATATCTCTCTATCTCTCTTTCTCTTTATCCTTGGACCGCCCCCTTACTCGCATTACTAGGAGGATCGCTCTGCCGGGCATCAGCGAGGTTTTATCTCGCATTCAAAGACTACATGGCATCCCTCATGGATGGATCGGCAATCCTCTTTACCCCCCACCCTCTCCACCCGCTCGCCCTCTACTCTACACTTACCTCTCTTGCGTCTACTCCTCCTCCATACCCCTTTGCCACCACCACCACCACCACCACCACTATCACCACCACCACCACCCACTCCCGTCGACCCTTTATCACCCACCCCTCATCTCACCCTTCTTTCCCTTCACCTCTTCTTCTTTATCCACTCTCTCTCTCTCTCTCTCTCTCTATTTATATATATATATATATATCCACCCACTCGATGAGAGATTATACCGCGTTGGAATCCGCATATACTCGCGAAAAGATACGTGCTTTTCCCTTGTATACGACGACGCTCGTCTCTAACACGCGAAACTACTACCTCGTCCTTTAATCGCGTGGCTTCGTTCGTTCGTTCGTTCGTTTCCTCTTCTATCTCTCTCTCTCTCTCTCTCTCTCTCTCTCTCTCACTCTCCCTCTAGCTTGCTCTTTCTATCTGCCTGTTTCGTTTAAAAAGGGAATTATTTTGTTTCTTACTTTTGCGCTCGGTTCACGCTTTTACGATTACTTTTAGGTTGCGCTCTCGCGAGCACGTCCACCGATCTAATCTCCGTTCTTCAAAGCCGCGTTCTCGACTATCCGAGCGTGGGATCGAAGCTCTCTCTCTCTCTCTCTCTCTCTCTCTCTTTCGAGAATCTAAAGAGAATTATTTCCCCTTTTATTCCTACCTATCTTCTTCCGTCTACCACACCTCCCTCCTCTCTCTCTCTCTCTCTCTCTCTCTCCCCCTCTTTCTCTCTCTCTCTCTCTCTCTATCTTTACTTTCCTCTCTTCCCCGCACTTGGTTACTCTCGACTTACGATCGTATACGTTATCGTATTTTCATTTCTCTAAAGACGAATAAAAGACGAACAACAACAATAGCAACAAAATAAATGAATATAAAGACGCGTAGAATTATTTTTCTCGTCGCGAGTCAACGATCGAAAACGGTGTTTCGTATTTTCATTAAAAAAAAAAAAAAAAAAAAAAAGTGTAGAAAATCCCATCCTCCTCCCTTCCTCTCTTAAACCGTTCCCTTCACATTAATAACATTCTTCGTTCGTCGTTCGTGATCCTTTTTTCCTTCGTATGAAAAAATTTATACCGAAGTGGTGATGGGGGGAGTTGCGGGTGGGTCGTTGTACTCCGTTTAAAGATTTTTCTTTAAAACCCGACGACAAGGAGAGATATCTTTTAGTGGGCCCGAACGTGCACTTTCATAAGGGAGGTAACGATTTTGCAAACTGCTCTTCTATGCTAATACCGATAAGGTAGCGAAAGACATCGTGCCCTTTCCCCCACGCTCTCACCTCCACCTCCACCTCCACCTCCACCCACCCGAACACCACATCACACCGAACCATCCCAATCCGCCATAACCCACGCTACCTTTACCCTTATGGGCCCTCAGGGATTTTCTTTTCCACGTCAAAAAAATCGTTCCTTTTTGAACAACGACTCCCAACCGACTCGTTTTTTTACGAAGTAAAGAAAGAAAAAAATAATAACAATAATGACAACAATGATAATGATAACGACGACGATGATTAGTCTAGTCGCAATTAAATGTTGACGTTGTTCGAACAATTATTGCGATACCCAAACGATAAATCGAACGCAGCCTCGATCTCTAATTTTTTGTTCATCTTCAACTTCTTCTTCTTTGTCTTCGTTTCAAGAATACAATTACATTAATTCTCGAAAGAGAGAGAGAGAGAGAGAGAGAGAGAGATAAAAAAATACCGAAAACGCGTATCTGTATCCTCGTCCGGCGTTGAGAGTCACTGTGCGGCTTATACGTCGCTTGCGATATATCCCGAGAGATGGCGGGAGCAGTACCTCTATCTCTTTTCGGTGCATCATCGAATGAGAGGAGATGCACCGGCATCAAAGCGCATCCATGCAACAAGAATTTATCGGAAGCTCATCGACATTCTCTTATCATTAATACTTTATAAGTCGAACGTTTCGTTCGAAGTTCGCGTATGCGACGGAGGAAACAAGAGAAAAAAATTTTGAAGTCGGCGTGGCTGAAGGAAAAAAAAAAAGAAAAAACGAAACAAAAAGAAAGAAGAGAAATCGAATGAATTTGAATGGAAGAAGTTGATGATTGATCGATGCACTCGAGTACAAAGTATCTGGTTGCAAATTAATCTATTTTCATTCTTTCGAAGTTGCATTTTCTTTTTCTTCCATTTGTTCATTATTTTATATAAATATATATATATATATATATATATATATATATATATATATATATAATATGTATAAATAAGAAGGAAAAAGGAAGAGAAGCGTTGAAATGCGAGTAGAAAATACATGCATACGTGTTACAGTTCGGTAGGCGAGGACAAATGTGATATAACGTTACCTACCGGTGACACCACAATATATACACATACATACATACATACATATTATATATACATATATATATATATTTTTATATACGTTTCAGAAAGTTCTCTCTATATCGGGATCGCTCGCTTACATCGCTTCGCAATGCACATTTATCGACGTACATACGTTTTAACATACATACGTATATAAGTGCAATATAACATATAAACAAGCGGACGTAGTGTTAGTACGGGGCTACACAATACCGTGTTACGTGTCTTGTCTTGTCTTCTCCTACGAATCGCACGATGAATGCACATTCTGACAGCGTGACCGTCGTAAATGCACCTTCGTATTATTGTCCCTTAGAGTAGTTCGATTTACAGGAGCTTCCTGCGACTCACGCTCGCTTTTTCTCCTAGCAAGTACTTCATATATATATATATATATATATAAATATACGCGCACACACATATGTATATACATATTATATATATTATGTATTCTCTACTCTACTCGAGTTACCATTATCACGTTTTAGGGATATATCCAACAACGCTGGTGGTTATTATACGACGAACGGGAAAAAAATGAACAAAAAAAGAAAAAGAAAAAGAAAAACAAGTAAAAAGAAAAAAAAAAAAAAAGAAAGAAAAGACAAAATAATCAAATCTAAGTACGGTTCGCTCGTGTAATTAAACGTTCTTTTATTCAACCTCATTGCATTACGCGGAGAGATAGAATACACGGTTTGTGTTTATGTACACAACGTACATTACAATTTTACAATTACAAGAGGAAGAAATAGTACGTACGTACGCAAAGTAGTTACGTGCATACTTTAAATGCGTACCCACGTGAATAACGTACATAAATACATTCATTTTCAATGTATCTATTTATTTTCTTCTTCGATCGGTTTACGATACGCTATTATATATCTAACGTAACATTCCTTCTTAATATGTGAACGCTACCTGCATCCTAAGATGGAGAAAGAGACAGACGGAGAGAAAGAGAGAGAGGAAAAAACCCATGAAAAAAAACAACCCGAAGGTCCCCGAAGAGAAGAGAGCTACAGTAAAGACAGAGACAGAGAGAGAGAGAGAGAGAGAGAGAGAGAGAGAGAATCTCTTTACGGTTGCTGGTTCGTTCGGTGGACTTGCACGAGGTCTCTCCGATCTGGGAGCAAGATCGGAGCCAGTAATTCAGCGACCCGATATTTATGATATTTATTGGGTAGTCGGAACAATGGATCGATATTGTTTTTCGATTGGCCTTACTACGAGCTAACGCGTCCCATACCTTTTGTTGCGGCCGAACGCGCAACTTCTTCTCCTTCCTCTTGCGAGCTTCTGTACTCGCGTTCGTTCTCTCATGCACCTCTTTCTCTCATGCACTTCTCTCTCTCTCTCTCTCTCTCTCTCTCTCTCTATCTATCTCTCTTAGCTTGCGCATCGTGCACATTTACGTAGAGACGTGCTCCTCAACTAATACATTCATACATTTGTACATGATACATACATTGCATGCATACTTAGATATACAGATATACGTATATACGTTTGTTTGTGTGTGTGTGTGTGTGTGTGTGCCAAGGGACGCGACGAACGTTTGCGAGAAAAGGATTCCAACGTTCGAACATAAAAGAGCACGGCGCTTACGCTCGAGCTGGCCATGTTTATGTGACCGAGAGACATAAATAATATTTAATATGACAGAGAAAGGCGGCGCCTCTTTGTGCGATATATTTGGTATAGAAATGTCACCGATCGCGTATCTTACTCTCTCTCCCCCTATGAATGCGTTCAAGAGAATCAGAGAGAGAGAGAGATAGATACATACATATATATATATATATACATAGAGAGAGAGAGAGAGAGAGATAGAGGAGGAGCCGCGCAACGACTCGACCAGCCGCCGTCTTATCTTCCCTTTCGGATTATGCAACGAACGATGCATTATGGTGGCTGAACACCGAAAACCGTGTTCCGCGATTCGAGATATCACCGGGATTTGTCGTCGAGGACGCGTTATTGTTCCCTTCCCCTATTCCTCACCCACCCACCCATCCACCCACCCACCCACCTATCTTCCTTTCCTTCTATTGCACTCGACCTCTTCTTCCCTATCCACCATTCGGTCTCCTACCCATCACGTTTTCCACAACCTATTTGTCCTCAAACTCTCTTCGATCGACGTTCATGAAATTTTCTGATCGCTCGCCTCTCTCTCTCTCTCTCTCTCTCTCTCTCTCTTTCTCTTTCACTTGATTTCTTTGTTCTTCTTTTTCCATTTTATTTAATCTTTTTTCTTTTCTTTTCTTTTCTTTTTTCTTTTTTTCTTTTTTCTTATTCTTTTCTATACACCTGACATATCTTTCTATAGAAAATTTCAACTCGACTTTAATACCAGGCCCCACTCGACCCTCCAAGAAAAGAAAGTTAAATATATATGGTATATATGTATATAATATTTACATTATTCGCGAGAGTAGTAAATACGAAGAAAGTAGTTATGGACACAGGTAACGAGAGGAGGAGCAAAGGAATATCGCGATAGAATAATGTAAAAAGAGGAAGAGAACGAGGAGGAAGAAAGACAGAAAGGAAGAAGGAAGGAAGGAAGGAAGAAAGTAGAAAGTAGAAAGTAGAGGAGGAAGAAGAAGAAGAAGAAGAACAACAACAACAACAAGATCTTTCTTCGAGTAAGAGGAGAAGAAGAAGAATCTACGATCTCAAAACAGGAAGAATGGAAGTATCGAAGTAGAAATATACCGAGAAAAACCCGAAAGACATTGGGTGCTCCTTTCTCAGAGACGGATAAAGGGAGGGGATGGGAGGGGTAAATAGAAAGGATGGAAGAGGAAGAAGTTTGAATTTGTGTATGTATGTTGAAAGCCAGAGAAAAAGAGAGAGTGAGAGAGAGAGAGAGAGAGAGAGAGAGAGAGAGAGAGAGAGATAAATAGTAAGAGACGAAGAAGAAAACGAAGAGAACGATTGAAAGAAAGATAGATAGATAGAGAAAAAGAGAGAGAGAGAGAGAAGATGCGCATATGCATACAATTGATACAGATATACCATCGTCCTTATATATACGCTTACTCGCTCTTGTTGCGGTATACCGGGGGTGTAACAGAAGCAAATACGTTACTGTACTCTCTCTCTCTCTCTCTCTCTCTCTCTCTCTCACTCTCTCTTTCAGTACATAACGATACGATGTCAGGTAAGCTCATAGATTCGAAGTAGACAGTCGAAGAAACGAACGAAACGAACGAACGAGACTACCGTACTCCTGCCAGTTTCCTCTTCCTCCCTCCTACCCTCTCTCCCTCCCTCACACCCTTCTTCTTCTTCTTGTCCTCCTCTCTGCCACCCCTATTATATACATAGTTGGACTTCTACGGCGCCTTATTGCGCCCGGGCAATCGTACGACGATAGGCCAGGGCTCGCATACATCTGTTCGTGTCATACAGGGATGATTTAAAGTATACAACCGGCATTTTGATCTAACCGCTTGCTTTTAAAGGGATATCGACCGACCGGTCGTCGTTCGGTCGGTCAGTCGCTCTCTCTCTCTCTCTCTCTCTCTCTCTCTCTCTCTCTCTCTCTCTCGATCGTGGAGGGCTGAAGTTAGGGTGACGGGGACACGGGGACGAGGAGGAGAGACGAAAAAGGGGAAGGTTGAGAATGGTCTAGGACGTTTATTTATTCGACTCAATACGCGTATTTGATATGGTACGATTATATTTATTTATTTATTTATTTATTTATTTATTTATTTATTCATTCATTCGTTCGTACGTTCGTACGTTCGTACGTTCGTTTATTCATTTATTTGTTCATGTAACGTCCTTGTCAGTCGAATTAATTGAATATTATTGAATATCATTAATATATATTCGTCGTTTAACGAGCGATGGAAAGAGTAAAAAAAAAACCATCAAACCCAATGGGTACCGTCAAACGAAATATATATATGAAATCATTCTTAGAATTGTGACTTAATACGATAAACGTTTCGTCTCTCTCTCACCCTCTCTCTCTCTCTCTCTTTCCTTCTCTTTCCAATCCTGGCCACGGCAACGTCGAGGATTTTCTGATTTTCTTGTTTTTTTCAATTAAAGAGACGCCGCGATTTCCGCGTACGTGTCTCTCGCGATATATTTTACCCCCTCCTCCTCCTCCCCTACCTCCTTTCCTATCCCACCTCCTCTATCCCACCCAACCCCTCGCGTCTTTGTCCTAATGAATTTTTAATCTAGGACACAGGCTATCTCTTCCGTTATAATTCCGAGCAATTTTTGCTCGTACATTTTCCTATCCTCTCCTCTTCGTTTCGTGTTACTCTTTCTCTCTCTCTCTCTCTCTTTCTCTCTGTCTCTCCTCTTCTTGCTCTTTTCAAATCGAAATAATTTTCTCGTTTCCAAGCTTCGTTTTTAACCTTTGAAAGCGTGCTCCTTCCTTTCCGTTGGCATACGACGTACGTTACTCGTTTCCCTTTGTACTCTCGTCTCGTTCCGACACAGTATTATTATTATTATTATTATTATTATTATTATTATTATTATTATCATTATTATTATTATTATTATTATTATTATTATTATCATTATTATTATTATTATTATTATTATTATTATTATTATTATTAATAGTATTATTATTATCACCATCGTCGTCGTCGTCGTTTCGCTATTATTATTATTGTTATTATTATTATTATTATTATTATTATTATTATTATTATTATTATTATTAATATTATGCGTTCTCTTCGGATTAATAATTTAACGATTAATTCATCATTTTCGTTGGGTCGCTTAATCAATATCTAATCTCTTGATACAATCATTGGCACGTTATCACGATACGAATTATTTCTATTCATTTTCATTTATTTATTTTATTTTCCTTTTCTTTTTTGAATGAATGAATGAATTATCAGAAAAACTTAGTTCACGAAACTCGTTCCATTAATTTTTTCGGGGGCTACCTTATCGAACGAACGAACGAACGAACGTACGTACGGATTTTCAGACCCACTCATACGCACAAATTTAATAATTAAAAATTGTATTTTCTTTTCGTTTTTCATATATCATTCTTTTTGTTTTGTTTAGGTGTAACATCAGTTTAGTTTGAATCTTTACTCTTTACGATAGTTGGAAGACAGGAGGCGACGATATCTCTCTCTCTCTCTCTCTCTCTCTCTCTCTCTCTCTCTCTCTCTCTCTCTAAGTTCCGATTTTGATTCTTGTCTTCGATCGATGAAACTGCAGAAACGCGGAACGGCAGAGCGCAAAAGGAGCAACCGTTGCAACGTTTATCAGTGTCCAAATACAGGGCGTGCGACGAGCTGCGTTGCATTGCGTTGCATTGCGCTGCATTGCGCTGCGGTACGGTACGGTACGGTGCGCTGCTAAGCGCAGCGCTTTGCTACGTCAAAGGAATAGGACGTACGCGAGGTTAGGGTAGAGAGAGAGAGAGAGAGCGAGACAGTAGAACCACGTCTCGTTGCATTGTTGCAGATCCATTGTGTTTAGAGTCCGGAGTAAGAAGTTTCTGTATATACGTGTCTGTGAGTCAGTGTATGAGAGAGATAGAGAGATAGATAGATAGAGAAAGAGAGAGAGAGAGAGAGAGAGAGAGAGAGAGAGAGAGAGAGAGTGGTAGGCCTGGCCACGGTCGTACCCGCCTACCAGACTGACCTCGACGTTGGAGGATTCTACTCGACAACCTTCCCCCCTTACCCCACCGACCATCCTGGATTCCTCTCCTACTATAGTTCTCCTACTAAACGTATCGCTCGTCCATGTCCTTACACGCGTGCGTGTACGTGGGTGTGTGCGTGCGCGTGCGTGTATATTACATATACGACATATAACGTATATAAGGCGTTTTCTAAAGATCGACATTTGTTCACTCGATGAAATTTAATCGTTCGAAGGCATTCGCCCAACGGACCAATCCTATCGTATAAACGTGATTACGACGTAATAGATCGAAGAGCGGATCGAAAAGAAAGAAAAAAAAAAAAAACAAGAAAAAGAAAAGAAAAAAAGACGACAAAGCGTAGAGAGTACGTATTCTAAAAGGGATATATGGGGAACCGAATATGCGACCACCGAGCGCAATAATATCTAGGTAACTGAGATATATCGGATAGCCGCGAACGTGGTCGTATGGTTTACACGGTAAACATATAGATACGTCTCTCACGGAGTGTAGTAGGTCCGGTAGTAACGAATAGCTCGCATTAGTTAACAGGATATCAAAAGGATATACTGAGTCAGCCCACCAAGAAACCCGCGCGCGGCGGACCCACCCAGGCAGTCGATGCCCGGTGCAACGTCAGAAACTAAAACCCTTTACCGAATACAATGGCCTCGAACCTGAGACTCTATCGCGATATCATCCGGTTATAAATTGGAACACAGCTTCGCCCTGGCATTATGATGTCTCTAATATGTCTTTTTCCTCGCGCCGGCCACGGCAATACCTTCGGAGGATCCTTCTTCTTCTTCCTCCTCCTGCCGATCGCTCGCTCCACCCTCCGCACTCTAACTCCCCTCCTCCTCATTTCATTTATTTATCTATTCTTTACAAGTTTTTTCTTTTTTAATTTTCTTGCATTCTTCGAGTGTCTTCCTTTTTTTTTTTTTTTCTTTCTTTCTTTTCTTTAATCATCGAATCTATCCCTCGACAACTTCGTGCTCTCTTATTGTCTCGAAGAGCGATGTATATTATAATACTTCCTCGATCCGGGATTGAAACGTCGTCACTTTGACGTTCGTCACGTTTGATCGACATTTCTCTTACGTTCGTTTCTTAAGATCGATTGTAAATCGTTACGGAACGCGGAGTAATAATTCTGGCCCGTGCCAAGTCGGCCCAATGTGATTATTCAAAATCATCGTACTCGTACGACTACTCGAAATAAATAACTTTAGGCCTCCACCTATCTCTCTCTCTCTCTCTCTCTCTCTGCTGGCTATCCAACTCCACCTCTTCCACCTCTTCCTCCCATCGGCGTGCATTTTGTGTGGGTGAGAGCACTCTGGACTGCACTCGTTCTTTCTCTCTCTCTATCTTTTACCTCCTCTTCTCTCACTCGTGCTCGAATGTTTAACATAACACGGGCAATCATTTATGCGTGGCGAACTGGATAGCGACCCCATAATTTAGACCAGTGGGCAGAACTAGCCTCCAGCACTACCCTGCGATTGGTACCATACACGTTTATGGTTATACCAAGTAACCTTGTATTCGAACGCCTCTTCGAATTCGTTCTTTTTTTTTTCTTTTTTGTTTAAATACGTACATACATATACATACATTAATGTATATATATATATATATATGTATATGTATATCCTAAGAGTAACATTCAAATTCTATACTCTTGGATTACTGCTTAACGACTTCGTTAATATATTTCTTCGTGTTATATATATTTAATAATAGAAATATCGAGAGAGATCATTTCCCTCTAACGTTAGAGTTAGAGAAAGGAAAAAAGAGAAAAGGAATGCCTATCGAAATTCTCGTGACGAATCGAAGGAATGAGTCGCGATGGCGAAGATGAAAAAGGAAGGGAAAGAAAAAAAGGAACAAAAAAATGAAAGAATGAAAGAAAGAAGAGTCCGCTTTCACAGCATGAAGCGAAAGAGAGAGAGAGAGAGAGAGAGAGGAGATCCCTTAAAAAGTAACCCGGGGTATGTCGAGCACGGTATAAACCATAGAAGAGGGTTCCCTAACCGTTGGCAGAACGTTCGCGGTACGTTGTGCACCATAGCCGACCGGCCGGCCGGCCCCCCATGGTGGGATAAAGGCAGGCACCACGACAGTAGCCGTGTACGCCATGGGTTAGACAATGCCGAGCGCATTAATACACTTCATATTAGTCCGTTTTAATGCGTGTTTGCCGGCCATTGTGAATGAGCGACACTGTTTATCACCGACCCCCGTAACCGTTCCCTCTCAAACCCCCCTCACCTGAAACGGGCCGACGGGGTAGGGGGAATGTGGAGGGGGATAACATTTGTCTCGGAAATCACATGGACTGTAACAAATTCGTCCAGGCCAAATGCAGTCCAGTTGAACCCGCGGGACTTGCATCCTCTCGTCGTCGTTTTCTTTCCTACTATTCGCCGAAATACTTCAACCCCACCCCTCGACTATTACGAACCCTCCCTAACCCCTAACTCCTCACCTTATCGAAAGCATTTTAATGTTAGATTACGACGACGTTTATTTATTTATTTATTTATATTCTTTTCCTTTCTTGTATTTTATTGTATTTATGATGTGTATATATATATAGTTATTACATTATATATGTATTATTTTTATTACGTATAAATATATATGTGCATTTCTTTTTCTTTCACTTTTTTTTTTCAACTAATCCATCTCACTAATTTTCTAATACATCGGAATCTGTACGCCATATCTTTCGGATAGGGATCTTTATTATTATAAAACGAAGGGGGTCGGTCATGAATATTAGGAATAATTACGTTTATAATACGAATTTATCATATAAATGTTAAAACGACGTTACCTCGCGAAGAGTTATTTTATATCGCCGAGAGACGTATCTCTCTCTCTCTCTCTCTCATAAAAAGACGTTCTATTTTGCACAAATAATAGCGATATTAAAATGCATTAGAAATTATGCGAAAGTACACGTTCCCAGCGCGAGAAGCCGGGCTTACTTACCTGGGCGATATCGCAGAACCTTACGTGAACGAGCCCTCGTTAAGTTCTTCTTGGGCGTCGTTTAAAACTCCAGAGAGGATATGCTTCGTCTATACATATATATCTGCCTCTTTCTCTATCTCTCTCTCTCTCTCTCTCTCTCTCCATCTCTCTTCATCCATTCTTTTTTTTCATTTTTATAACTTTTTGTCTTTCTTCCACGCGATAGAAGGAATCGAGGATCAAGTAAAGTGGGACAAGGAAAAAGATTGATACCGACTTCGAGTCAGTGAACGTTGTAAAAGCAAAGGTTCTAAAGACGAATAAGAGTAGGAGAAGAATAAGAATAAGAAGAAGAAAAAGAAGAAGAAGAAGAAGAAGGAGTAGGAGGAGTAGGAGTAGGAGGAGAAGGAGGAGGAGGAGGAGGTGGGTGGGTGGACGGATAAATATAGTCGGTTTGCCGATGATGTTAGGACATCAACCCTCCTCCTATTTAGCCAACGTTCTCGCTTGTATGCCGATATTATTTCTGTACATTTGACTCTTCCAGCCGCTGTTTTCTTCGTACTTGCCGTACCAGAAGAGAAGCGACAACGAGCACGAAAATGACGTCGTAGTCATCGTCGTCGTCGGTCTTTCAGGCTTATATGACTCACGATACCCCAAAATATTCACGGCCGATATCGTCACAACGCGAGCACAACGTCGGCTTATAGATCAAACTTTTATAAATTATTCCGAATTAAAATTATCCACGATTACGTGTAAACGATCATAATCGTTCCGTTCGTTCTTAGGGAAATTATTTAATCGTTTTTATTCGATCGACGAGATAAATTAATATAGGATAAATTATTAATTGAATGGTTGGATGGATGGATGTGGACATATGGAACGATCTAATTTCGATTCTTTTTTTGTCTTTTTTCTTTTAATCTTGAAATTCATTTATCCATTTAAAGTATATATAAAGATAACATCGTTGGAAGATCGATAAGATGGATGATAATTTAAGTGAGATCGATATTATTACGTTTAACCGAGTCGTTCGATCCTCTTTCAATACGTTCCTTTGGACGAAATAAAAGAGTTCACGTATGATCCATGAATGATCTACGTCCATGGATCTTCTCGTACATGAAGTTCGGACCGTATAAAAAATCCTTCGCTCGTGAAATGTTATACTGAACGAATAACTCGAGTACTCGGAGTTGATCTTAAAGGAACAATGTGACATCCATCAAGTGTAGGACGTTTAAAGAGATTTTCGGCAACGCCTTTTCTCTCTCTCTCTCTCTCTCTCTCTCTTTTTCTTTTGCTCTCGTCTTCTCGTCCCAC
Organism: Dolichovespula sylvestris; assembly: GCA_918808275.2. Taxonomy (NCBI): domain Eukaryota; kingdom Metazoa; phylum Arthropoda; class Insecta; order Hymenoptera; family Vespidae; genus Dolichovespula; species Dolichovespula sylvestris. The sequence goes on from OU964977.1 coordinate 4,084,466, forward strand.
CCTTTTTACTCGTCGAGCATTTACAAGATTGGGTACCAGGGCCCCGTCTCGGTCTTCCTACTCCTTAGTCGTCTCTTACTCGACTTCTTATTCCAAGCGATTTTCCTCATTTTTGCGAGAGTCCATATTTCAACCTTGAACCACGTGATACCACCAGGGACTTACGTATACGCCCTACAACACACACACACACACACACACACGCACGCACACCTCCCACGCTGAGATATCTCGATAGTGGATCAGCCGGTATAACCTGTGTACAAAAGGCAAAGCCTTTATGCGAATCAACCATATTTATGCTTTGTTGTGGACATAAAGAGCTAAGGCATAAACGACCAAAAGTACCGTGAATATGCTGTCGTTTAGTGTATTTCATCGTATATATGCATCTTCCGAGATTCTTCGACTCGCTTCGATGCATTCACAGTCTTCACTCTCTTCTCTCTCTCTCTTTCTCTCACGCTTAACAACCATATGTATATATGTGTATATACATATACATATATATATAAAGGAATAGATTCCTTCATCCTCTCTTTACATACTTTACCTATTTCTTCGATACGCTCAACTTCGACGTTTTATAGTGCAATACTTAAAACTACAACTCGGATAATCATTATTAATCCTTTATCGCAAATAAACAAAAAAAAATATTATTTAATAAATTTACTATAACTATCCTTTCTCAAATATCTGTACATTATATCATTGTTTTCGTTATAACGATATCTCGTTATTCGTTTATATGTAATTACACGATTTATAACTTACATTATACCATGTACAATGTAATTATATAAATTAATAAAACTATCCTTTTCTCAACGGAATATTTCCAAATATCCGTACCATTATATTTTTATTCTCCGTATAATGCCATCTCGATATTTAAGTTTTATAGTATCGAAAACGACAATGACGAATTTTTTGATCGTAACGAACGACGAGATCGTTCGTAAAAATAAACTTTTACCATTCGGAAATATTTGCAAGGCAAAGGAGATGCCGAACTTGACCTTTCTCTCTCTCTCTCTCTCTCTCTCTCTCTCTCTCTCTCTTTCTCTCTCTCTCTCTCTTGAAAAGAATAAAGAATAAGACAGATTAAGAGCGTGCGAGGAGATATAAGCGACGGTCGGGTCGGTATCAACGACACCAACGGAATATTAAAGACGAAGAAACATACAATAAAGTAATTCTCAATCCATTCGGATATTTTCGAAATGTATTCGTAACGTATTCGGATATTTTTTCTTTTCCTTTTTTCGGTCATCTCGACCGAACTATTCTCCTTTATTTCGTTCTCGTATCGTTTCGTTTTTTGAGAATAATTTTCTCAGAACGTCGCGCGCTCTCGTATATCTTCTTTTTTTTTTTTTTTTCTATCAAAACGATTAAGCAATTACGCCAACGCGAACGAAACGATTTCTACGATTAAACGGAGAAATTTTCTTCTTGGTAGAATCAATCGGTCGTTAAAAAATTTCTTCCACGACGAACAGCTGACGGCGTTCGTCGATCTTTTTTCTTTTTTTCTTTTACTTTTTATCATCTTCCTTTCATCCTTTACACCATTTCATTATCCCTCACGTACGGACTATCTCGATTGATCAACTTCACTTAGCGGAAATTGATATGCAAATTATTTTCTCCGAAGAATTATCATTTCATCTCTCTCTCTCTCTCTCTCTCTCTTTTTAAGGTAACAAGTTAATAACTACCAAGATGTATCAAGTGGACGACGAATGAAATCGATTTAAATTAATATTATATATGTTATATAATTGACGACGGATATTCACAAATTTTATCATGTTCTTCGATAAGAGCGAGAGAGAGAGAGAGAGAGAGAGAGAGAGAGAGAGAGAGAGAGAGAGAGAAAGAGATAGACATACCCTTCATTTTTTTTTTATTTTACCAAATCGTAGAGAAAGTCTAACAATATTCTCTTTCAGCGGGAGAACGGTGGTGGGTGGATTTGGGTTGGGGATGAATGGGGTGGTGAAGGGGGTTGGGTTAGAGGCGTTTGGCGTCGCGAGTTGAAAATCCTTTATTCTCAAATCGCTAGAGATAATTTGAACCTTTGTAGACACGGCAAATATCTGTACAAGAGGATCGGAATAAGGGTTGGCACGCGGCTCTCTCCATTGCCTTGTGGTGTTGGTGGTGGTGCCTTGTAATGGCGATGATTGTTGTAATAGTGTATGGTGTATGATGGGTGTATGGGTGGTGTATGGTGGCGATGGCGATGGGCGTTAAAGTAGGAGGGATGGTTTGGAACGCGGAAAGGCTATGTAGGTTATAGGGAGACGGGATCACTAATACAGTAGATGTTTGCGAACCTGTTAATAATGCCGCGTTTGCTCGCCGGGGTTATTAGTGATGGCAAACACTTAAATCGTTCCGCCGTGGATTAGTAATAGGCGCACCTGCAAAACTCCTAGCGAATTTCTGTGGGTGATTTGATGGGGGGAGAGAGAGAGAGAGAGAGAGAGAGAGAGAGAGAGAGAGAGAAAACGGTTTGCCTTATATAAGTAATAGTATCTATACCGTCGTTCCTTTCGAAACTCCCTCTCTTTCTCTCTCTCTCTCTCTGTTTTTCTTTCTCTCTATCTATCCGAATCATCTTTCTTCGTATTCGTAAAGTATCGTTTCAACGAACGGTTATATCGTGATATTTTAGTTATATATCCTTATCGTTAACGAGATCTAAGATGAAAGGAAATATATATATAGTACATATATATATATATATATATATATATATATATATATATGCAATGAATGGAGAAGAAACAGTTGGTACAATAATAATCGAATTTTCGAGTCGAAAGATTAAAAGGATTCAACGTAATCCTCGTGTACATGGTTGAATTCGGCTCGGTCGAATTTCGATAACCTGACGCACGTTTGCCAAGGCATCGTTGGTACGATAACATCTCGTTCGTACAATATAGCTACCGTATAGAATATCTACTTCTCTCTCTCTCTCTCTCTCTCTCTCTCTCTCTCTCTCTCTCTCTCTCTCTCTCTGTCTGTCTGTCTGTCTGTCTTTCTTTCTCCCACCCGCTTGTTAAATTCTCTACTATACAACAGTCCTTTCTACGAAAGTCCTTTCCGAGAGTGCACCATCGTCTACATTCTCCATGTATATCCCTCAGGATTCACCGTGAACACACGCGGCGGCGGGGGAGGCGGGGGAGGGGGGAGGGGGGGAGAGGAGGGGAGGGGAAACTAAACTGGTTTTAGCTTTAAGCACGTTAGGAACCCTTTAATAGCTTATAGGTAAACAAAATTAACATATCTTAACAGCGTTAAGAATTTCCGCGTCTCTACGGCGTTACTCTAAGTAGAGTACTTCCAGTGGGTGGGTAGGAGAGGCGGCACCTTGCGTGTGTATCTATAGGGGGAGTAGAGGTGGTGAAAGGGGTAGGAGGGGATTCGAAGAGAGAGAGAGAGAGAGAGAGGGTTAAGTTTGTTAAGTAACGACTCCTAGGAAATGAACGCTGATGCCAAAGAGGGTGTTCATTAGATATCGGCTGTGTACCCAATATATATATATACGTGTGTGTGTGTGTGTGTGCGTGCGTGCGTGCGTGTGTAGGTATACATCGTTTATATCGATTTTCATTCTCTTCTTTCAACAATTAGACGGATACTTACATCTACAGGGTGGCCATTGAAAGATCGAACGATACAAAACCTTTTCGGATCTTACCATCCGCCATACCCCGTTATCGTGGATGCGCGTGTCTTTCGTTGGAAATTAATTTTCTATTTCTTCTATTTTTTGTTTCCTTTTCCTTTTTCTTTTTCTTCCCTCGAACATTCTCTGTCGCGAGTAGGAAAATTAATAGTATGCTCGTAAACGAATAAGATATTTACGGTCAGTAGTGATCGGAATCTTTTTCTTTTCTTTCTTTTTTTTTTTTTTGTTTGTTTTTATTTTCGTCGTAGTAGTCTTTCCTTCTTCGTCCTTTTACTTTTTGCCCGTTCGAACGAGAGAGAAGCCTCGATAGAGAGCGTCACGACGTTTTCCGTCTATCCGTACGGATCTTCCTCGTGGAATAAATATGTAAATCGGAATTTCTCGTTCCGCTCACACACACACACACACACACACACACACACACACACTGTGTGCGCACGGTTTATCCGTCGCTAAAGGCCACGGGGACTCTCTGCACGGGTTTGCGCATGGTCTTGACCTTTCCTTCCTTACTGTTCCATCCCATCTTTCCAGCCCCCCATTTTCTTCTTCCTCCTTTTTCACTCTTATCTTCTTTCTCTCTCTCTCTCTCTCTCTCTTTCTCTTTCGTTCTCTTTCTCTTTCTTACCTCTTGTCTGTACTTCTCTCGATATCTCGAAGGGACGTCGAACGTTGTTGCTGCGTTTACTGCCGATATCAGACCCGAGACTTCTCGAGAAGTCACGAGAGAGAAAGAGAGAGAGAGAGAGAGAGAGAAAGATAGAGATAGATAGATAGAGAAGGAAAAAGAGGCTCGCTCTCCTTTGAATAATTCAGCGTGCGTATGCTGGTGGCGATTTAGCAAAACAAAAAACAAAAGGAAAGGAGGGGAACGAAAGCAAAGCAAAAAGAAAAAGAAACAGAAAAAGAAGAAGAAAAAAGGAAAGGTAAGGAGGAAAACGTCGTTGAGACCTACTACTACGTGGACGACGACGCGCGAGCTTGAACGAGCCACTTGGCGATCAGTTTGCGATTCGCTTTACCTGCAAGCGAGTTTTACATAAGTGTAATTTTCAATTTTGTCGTTAGGCCGCGGGAATCGTACGGGGCCGATATCGGACGTTGTTCGTTTAAACGATGGACGGGGAAGGAAACGGGAAAATTGATCGATGTCTCAAAGTTGCATCTCGAGAAACAAGAAAGAAGAGTAATAAATATAAAAAGAAAATAAATAAATAAATAAATATAATATATATATATATATATATATATATATATATATATATATATATATATATATATATATAAAAAGGAAAAAGAAAAAAAGAATACTCGAGGATACCACCAGGGGGTTATCCTTCGAATTTTTTTCGACTCTTTCTTTTCCTTTTCCTTTTCTCTCTCTCTCTCTCTCTCTCTCTCTCTCTCTCTCTCTCTCTCTCTCTCTCTGTCGGGTGGACGGGGAGCGGAGGAAAAACGTTCGATTCGGATCGAATGCAGAGAGGGACGCGCGGATACCTCTGTGCGGGGTTAGATTGAAAGCTAATTAGTATCGGACAGCTAATTTAGCTTCGAGCGAGGCACTTACACCGGCCGGTTAACGTTCGTATTTTCGTAAACGTTAATAATACCGTGGAGTGGATATCGGAGCCGTCCAACTGTCAGGTATGCCCACCCGCTGATATTTGGAATCAAAAGTGAAGTGGACAGCGATCCTGCGGACGGTAAATCGGAGGAGAGCTTTGCCGATCTCTCTCTCTCTCTCTCTCTCTCTCTCTCTCTCTTTCTCACCCTTCCTCTCCCATTCCTCCCTTTCGTTGCGTTGCGCGTCTGAAACCGAGACCAACTTTGGTATGCATGAACGAATAATCGTGTTAACGATCTTCGAATCGCGATGGACCAAAACTTTTCCTTTCTCTCTCTCTCTCTCTCTCTCTCTCTCTCTCTCTCTCTCTTTCCCTTTCTGTTTCTTTTTCTCGTCCTTTTCATCTCGTTCATTCTCACATTTTATTTTCACTCTCGATACATCTATCATAAATATTTAAAACGTCTCCATTCTTGAGAATTTAACGATCCATCTCTTATTAGTAAGCTCCAGTATCCATCCTTTCTTCGTCAGTGGAAGAATGTTCTCTTTTTTTCTTCTTCTTTTTTTTTTTGATTTCTTTCTAATTCCAAGGACGACCCGAGGAACCTCACGAATGATATCACGGGTCGGGATTTCCCAATAAAATCGAATGTATAATGTCGACGTTTCTATCACGTACGTTAATATATTTTTTAAACGAGCTCTTCTCCTCTTCTCGGAGCATCGAGACTACGTGTCGTTTCAGTTGGGGTTAAAAATTTTGTTGTATTAATAAATTCTTTTGTTTTACGCCTATATAACTGCGTTGTATCACGAAGATATTAAAACGTATTCGTTGAAAAATTGTTCGAAAAGGGCCGTAATGGCGTAAAGAGACGAACGAAGAGGAAGACGGATAAGAGTAAGAATTAGAATAAGAATAAGAATGAGATGAAGAAGGAGTAAGCGGTATAAGATGTAGGGAAAAAAGGGCAAGTTCTTCTTAGGACGATTCTCATGACGGAGAGAGAGGCAAGCGGGAGGGGTGGGGGGGGGGGGGTGGTTGGGTTGGTTGGGGAGTTTAAGGGACGACCCCCTGCGTATTATCGTTCGGCTATTTTTTTCGGTTTGATCGTAAAACGTAATGGCCGTATAAAATCGTGGAAAAAGGAGGGGAATCTTTCTTCTTCGGTATTAAAAAAAAATAAAAAAGATAAATAAGAATAAATAAAAATGAATAAAAAAAAAAAAAGAAAAAGAAAATGAAGAAAAAGAGAAGAAAGAAGAAAAAAAGAAAAGAAAAGAAGAAGAAGAAGAAGAAGAAGAAGGAAAATAAAAGGAGAGGAAGAAGGGAGAAAATAGAGAAAAAGGGAGAGAACCTTAGACGATAGGAAGCATTATTAAATACTTTATGTTAATTACCGTGGTTATCGTTTCGTTCGTCGAACGGCCTTAAATCGGCTTGTTAAACAGCCCTGCCTGATCATAAATTCAACGTCGCGGCTTGACGCTCGATTAAAATCTGCTTTTGTGAGAACACCACCCACCCGCACCCCCTCGCCACCATCACCACCATCATCATCATCCATGCTCTCACTCGATTCGATCATCCCACTCCAAATCCCACCTATCCAAAATCCTTCCTCCCACGTTCTTTTCTATCATTTTCTTCGAGAAGTTTCCTTCTTCTTTCTTCTTCTTTCTAACGAAAATCGACGTAAAATATTATTAGAAATGACTAAATAAATATATATATATATATACATATATATATATGTATATATATATATTTATACTCGATTGGATTATGAACTTAAAATTTATCGACGAGGGAGAACGAAAACGACGAGAATATCGACGTGCTCGGTAGTAAACTACTCTTTTCACGCGTGCATTTCTCTCTCTCTCTCTCTCTCTCTCTCTCTCTCTCTCTCTCTCTTTATTTCGTCGAAAATATCGTAGCAGAGGGCAAGCGACTCGAGCGAGACCGTAAAACATATATTAAAGCCTTCGCATGAATATGCATGTTGCCGAGTTTTCAATTTCGTGCGAATACTTTCACGATGATGCTTGCTCCACTACACTAACCCTCTCTCTCTCTCACTCTCTCTCTCTCTCTCTCTCTCTCTCTCTCTCTCTCTCTCTATCTCTATCTCTATCTATCTATCTATCATTCTCCATTCACTTCACATTCCCACCTCTCGGTCTCCATCAATCCTTTTGGAAGTTTTACGAGCCGTAAAGAAAACGAAGAAGGGAAGATATTCGATATGCTCTTATCCCCCGTCTCTCTCTCTCTCTTTCTCTCTCTTTCTCTCTCTTTCACACTCTCTGCGTGTGTATTATCGTATTAGTCGACGCGTTGACTAATCGCAAACTTGCGTTTTGTTAACAAAACAAGAAAAGAAAAGGAAAAAAGGAATGAAAAAAAAGGTAAAATAAAGGACGTATAAAAATATAAGCAATACAAGTTAACATTATTTCATTTCAACTCTAAATTCTATTTTTGAAACAAAATTTCTATATAAAAGAAGAAAAAAACTTTATATATATATATATATATACGTGCGTGTCTAAAATAAGGGTGACGAATTATTGAGACGTTAGGAACGATCATTCGAAATCGATTTAAAGTTCGCGAGAGGCTCTAGGAATCGAGGAGATATATGGTTGAGTTCTCTCACTATCTCTCTCTCTCTCTCTCTCTCTTGTCCGTGATAATTTAACAGTCAATTAGGTTGCCTCTGCTGTTCGGTGCTAAAGCAAGAACGAAATTCTAACGGGCGTTCACGTATAATATCGACAACTAAGCGTTATTTTCCCTCCCTTCCCTCCCTTCCTTCCCTGCTCCCCTTAAATACCGCTAACTTACAGATTCGGCATGCCCTTTCAGTCTCTTCTCTCTCATTTCGGTGTCCCTCCCCCCGTTCCTTCCCTTTAGTCCTCCTCCTACTCATCCTCCATCCTATCTCTTGGTTGCCCTTCCTTCCTTCCTTCCTTCCTTCCTTCCTACCTACCTACCTACCTACCTACCTACCTCCCCTCCCTCCTCTCATACCGGTTTTCTCGAGGTTTGGCAGTTGGTAGGTAAAGCAGGCCTGCTACGGCGTATCTCTTCTCGATCCTACCTACCTACCTCCTTCCCTCCCACCCTACCAACCTCCCTCTCTCACCCTTTTACCCCAATCCCCGTCCCAAATCCACTCCTGTTTCCTCTACTACCCACCCAACCCCCTTTCGTAATTGTTTGATTACTCAGCATGGTGCTGAGCCACGGTTAATTCAAACTAAGGCCTCCGCCAAGATTGTTCTAGTTCACCTCTCTCTCTCTCTCTCTATCTATCTCGTTCGTTCGTTCGCTCGCTCGTTCACTCTCTCTCTCTCTCTCTCTCTCTCTCCCTCTCGCTCTCTTTGGCTGATGGTTTAACGTAAGCTGTAAGCCGCAAGGTAATACTACGTGCATCGAACCAACGTTATCGGGTATTACCACCCCCGGGGGAACGTTAATTAGCGATCATTACTTAATTGATCGACACCCGTCGGCGAGCTACCAGCCGAGGTGGAGTCGGCTGATGCTTTCTCCCTTCTCCCTTCATTCACTCTCTCTCTCTCCCTCTCTCTTTCTACCCTATCTATATCTACACCTATATCGTGTATGGTTTCTCTCATACGTTCGTAATTCGTTCGTTAATTCTAGTAATGGGTTCCGGTGCTTTCACGATGGACACTACTGGCAAAGCTTCAATATCTTGATAGAAAACGATGTCTCCTTCGTCGTAGGATCTAGAAGGGCTGGCTAGGGATAGGAGCGGTAGAGAGTGGTCATTGAGGGAAAACAAAAAAGAAGAAAGAAAAAAAGAGATCTCTCGTGTCAGATTAAAACCGACCGTAACCGACGACGTTCTAACTAATCGTTAGAATGGTGATAGAGAATAATACGAAAGGATAGAAAACAACGGTACGCGATACGATCGGGCTTTAATGTTTCGTAATTAATTATACCTTTACGCGCCGTTTCGGGAAGGGGAAAAAATATTGTCAATGTCGTTAAATAATATCGAAGATCACGTAACGTAATCTATTGCGTTAGAAAATCGTTTATTAGAACATTGTATTAGAACGATCTCATCTCTCTCTCTCTCTCTCAGAAACATATATATATATATATATATATATATATATATATATATATATATTTCTCTATTTCTTTATTTCTCTCTATCTCTATCTTACGAATCAGTCGACAAAGATCTTTTTGCCAGGTTGTCCCGATAAAAAAAAAAAAGAATAAAAAAGAAAAGAATAAGGAAGAGATCTAACACAAAAGAGGGATAAGTTTCTAGATCCTCCCACCCCCCTCTTTGCGGGGAATATCAATCGGAGATCAAGTCCTACGGAGATTATTTTTTTTTTTTTTTTTCTAAAGAAAGATAGAGAAGACGTCTCTCCTACTCTTTACTGTACACTGATCTGTCCTTTCACGGATGGCTTAACCGGTGGAAATCGTTTCCAAGGAAATCGTATATATTGGATCGTTCACTCCTTTCAACGTTTAATCTCATCGGAAATAAAACCTTGTTTTTCCTATATATATATATATATATATATATATACTTAGTATCGTGCGGTCGAGTTTCTTTCGGTCATCGACCTCCCATTTAAAAAGTTCTCGATTTAAACGACGATATTGAAATTACGATCGGTAACTCATACGAAATTGATTAAATCTTTAATAATTAACGAACAGGTTCTTTCACGGTTCTTTAACAGCCATCCCATTCTCCTCCTTATTCTTCTTTTTCTTTTTCTTTTTCTTTTTCTTCTTCTTCCTTAACGTTTCAAAGGAATCATCATATACATACATACATACATACGTACGTACGTACGTACGTACATATATACATTGAAAACAAAAAGAAAAATAAATACAAAAAGAAAAGAAAAGAAGAAAGGAAGAGAAAAGATGAAATAGAGAAGGAAAGAGAAGATATAGTTTAGGGCGGTGCCATTAATTTAAATTTTTATGCGCCGTCAGATTGTGGCAGTCGTTACCCAAGTATCTTCGATCAGTCGAACAAAAAGATCTCCCCCCCCCCTCTCTCTCTCTCTCTCTCTGTATATCGCGGATGCGCTTGGTAATTGTTAATGAATAAATATAAGTCCCGCACAATGAAACTCATATGCGACCGGACGTGGTCCCACAATGGCGCACTGCGGTGCTTCTCATCCTGATCCTGGTTCGCGCGGCCCGTACTCGGTGACAGCTTCGTCCTCCTTCCTTTTTATTCTTCCTACTCCTCCTCCTCCTCCTCCTCCTACCCCGTCCCACCTCCCCCGATCCTTCCCCCAACACCGCAATCCCATTCATCCATATCCGATCGTTCGTGAAAACGATTTCGACTCGACATCGTTTAAACAGATCGACAAATTACTATTTTCAACGAATTATACGTCGAATGTACGTATGACGATTGCAATTTTCAACGAATTATATCCTCGAACGTACAGACCCTGGTATCGAGGATTTAAATTCGTACGAAACGAAACAATTGGAACGACATTGATGATTTGTGTGGGATCAATGAAGGATTAATAATTATTAATCCTTTGATCGATGAAGGAATACCAAGGTCGTCACACTTCGTATCATTCGTTTTCGCGAAGAAGAAAAAAGAAAGGGAAAAAAAGAGAGAGAGAGAGAAGAAAACTTAAATTTTTGTCTTTATTATAAAAACTGACCAAAAGATTCTCGTCGTTTTTAACCGTCGATATACGTTTTCGTATTTTAAACGTTTCAAATCGATTACGCATTATTTTCGGAACGAGAGAAAGAGAAAGATAGATAGATAGAGAGAGAGAGAGAGAGAGAGAGAGAGAGAGAGAGAGAGGAAGTGAAATAAAAAATAAAATAAATCGTAAGAGGGTGAGAGGGTGAGACGCAATTCGAAAAGAACGAATTTTGACTTCACGGATGAAAAAATTCGTAATAAATATCACCTTTAGGTCAGAGAGAGAGAGAGAAAGAGATCCCTTTTTTTCAACCTTAGAATCGATTCACGAACGCGCGGTAACGTAAGATACTTATCTGGATCGACGAAGGAATAGGACGGAAGAACGACGCGAATGGAATAGAAGGTGGAAGAATGAAAGGACAGAAAGAGAAAGAGAGAGAGAAAGAGAGAGAGAAAACGGGTTCGATGTGTGTCCTGCGTGGGAGAATGCATCTCGGCGAGAACACGTACATACTATATATGGGGTCCCGTTGAATGGCGTGACGAACTCGTAACAAAAAAAAAAAAAAAAAAACTTTACGCATATGTGACACGTCTTTGTTCACGACTGGGGCCCCCATCGAAAGTCCTACCGTATGGATGGATGATCGTCAAGGAGGTATGGTTTGAAAAAAAAAAAAGAAAAGAAAAGAAAAGAAAAGAAAAGAAGAAGAAGAAGAAGAAAAGAAAGAAAGGAAGAAAAGAAGAGAAGCCGTGGTATACGCATCGATAAATCGATGATAATTCGTATTTCTATTCTAACGCTGATAGTCGGTGCAAAGCGAAGTGTAAGAATAAAATTTCATCATCGTCGAATTGTAACATCGAGTTTCATCGAGATATAAAAAAAAAAAAAAAGAAAAAACAATAAAATTTCATCTTCGAATTATAATATAAAATGTTTTTGAGACGATCGTATGGGATTAATATCCGTGCGCGTGTTTTTTTTTTTTTTTTTTTTTTTTTTGTTTGCTCTTTCGATCGTAAGGCGTTAATATTCGACGAATAAGTAAGTAAGTGAGTAAGTGAGTGAGTGAGTGAGTGAGTGAGTGAATGAGCGAATGAGCGAGCGAGCGAGTGAGTAACTATAAGTACGTAAGTACGTGGCTCATTAAACGTTTAACGGCTTGTATTTTGCCCGAACGTTCGCTCGGGCGCGTTGTTGTTACGGGGCCTCGCTCGTTTTCCGTACAAATGAGGATCATCGAGAACGTTTGCCTCTACGCGCCTCAAACTCGACCACCCGGTATAAATGGCTCGAATGTAGTAATTACACGTACAAGTCGGCATCGTATACGCGATGCATTAATGTCTATGTGGCCTTGGGCAGTGGGAGGTTTCAACGACGTCGTATCGGCGATGAGAAAGAGAGAGAGAGGAGAGAGGGAGAGAGAGAGAGAGAGAGAGAGAGAGAGAGAAGGTAAGAAGGAACGGACAACTCGTGGGCCCTAATATTTTGACGTGGCCTAATGAAACAATGCGATCGGCCCGCTACGAGAAGGAAAGAAAAGACGGACATCGCGGTTTCTCTTAAAAGAGAGAGAGAGAGAGAGAGAGAGAGAGAGAGAGAGAGATACAAGAGGATGGGTATTAAGCAACGGCAGACGAGTCGGCCGAAGGAAGAAAACCACGAGAAGTCGGGTCCTTCGTCTTCTCCCTAGAATTATTGCTTCTTGCGAGAGTAAGCGAATAAGCGAGCGAATAAGCGAGCGAGCGAGCGAGCGAGAGGACGAACGAGCAAGCCGGCGGAAGCAGCTGCGCCGTAAATCTGCATTTTCGACAGGTGTTACGGTGATCTCTTGCTAACATAGTTTACGTTATTCCTACGGAAACAAAACGTTTCTACGAAAAGGTTTTGCTACGCCGAATGAGGCGCATGTGTGTATGTATATGCGCGTGCGTATTTTTTTTTTTTTTCTATTTTCAAAACGCCTGCGCGGAAATAATTATCGTAATCGTAAAAATGGGAACGAATAAAAAATATCTGTGGATCTTTGGTAATAACGTCGGAAGATCGTTCGCGATCGTGTAAGATCTCGTCTTGGAGGATCTAAAAAAGAAATGGCGGTCGTCGAGCTGAACACTAATCGAATTTCAATCGGCCATCGTGACGGGGAAAGAGAAAGAGATAGAAAGAGATAGAGAGATAGAGAGATAGAGAGAGAGAGAGAGAGAAAGAGACAGAGAGGAGTGGGCTCAAAGAGGCCCACGAACTAGCCCAATGCATTCTCTTTGAAGACGGGACCTAATCGAACGGTTTTATTTCTTCTTTTCTTTTAGTTTCGTTCGGTTTCATTTAGTTTAGTTTCGTTTCGTTTCGTTTTCTTTCGGCGCCCGCGTCAGACCGGGCCGGGCCGGTCCGCGGCGCGGCGCGGCCGACCGGACCACGGTGATTGGTCGAGGCGGGAGAGGAGACCTATGCGGCCCTAAGGCCCCCCCATCCGAGATCGGCCGTCCTACCGCCACGGGGAAAGCTTTGACGGGCGTGCAAGAAGAACAAGTATGAAATCAGCCTCCCGACAGACAACGGACTCTATCAGATGGTAATTATGTGTACGGCTGATATAGGGAGATACCAGCGGGCCCCCCCAATATACACCTATATCCAAAACTTATACTGGGTGATGAATATCTGGAATAGAAGCGCCAAAAAATTCATCGCCCTATAATTCCTCTTCATCATCATTATTATTATTATTATTATTATTATTATTATAATTATACTCGCGAACGCGTTCGAACAATATCGCACGTCCTCTTGTGAGTATAGAATTTCGCGAGATGGCGCCTGCGCGCGAGAGAGAAAGAGATAGAGAGGTAGATAGACAGAGAGTGAGAGAAGGCAAAAGTAAGAAAAAAAAAAAAAGAAGAAAAACACGAAAGATCTATATCCGACGAAGGGTTTAAATAAATCGTCGGGAACTTTGATCCATTTCCACTCGTTTCTTATCCTGAATCTCTATATGATCCATCGTCGCGACAAATACGTATTTTATCGGTAAAGTAATTTCTATCGATACGATTCGAACGAGAACCTTTTGGATACCTAGGAATGTTCACGATTTCGGAACACCCGGTACATAAAATACGTTCGAGACGGTACGTTAGCGACTGACATTGTGAGTGACGTACGATATGGAGGAAGGCATCGGCCAGTCTATAATATATAATAAAAATGCATCCGCACGCCTCGATGAGTTGATTGTCTGCTTGTCCGGATGCCAAAACGTCCGAACTCGTGCATTTCATATCGCGTTTTATGCATTTACGAAGCGCCCCGTTCTCCTCTCTCTCTCTCTCTCTCTCTCTCTCTCTCTCTCATACTCTCTCACTCTATCTCCGTTCGTACTCGGGTGGCCAAGAAATCGGCCCACGGCGTTTTCTTACCCTCCATCGTCGTCATCCACCGTCTTGTCGTCGGTTAATAACGACAATAGAAAAGTATACACGGGTCCAACGACCTGTATCTTACTAAAGTCGACTCCATCCTTTAAAAACTTTTTCCTTTTTCCTTTATCTTTATCTTTTTAACCCTTTCTAGAAGAATTTTTCCTAAGAACGTACACGTAGATTTTATCATTTACATCTAAACAATATTATCGTCGTCTTGTCTAATAATGATATAGTCGTGACATTAACGCTATTGTTATTATTAAGCAGAAATTACTGTCGTTGTTATTTGTTCATTTATTTATTTCCTAGTTTCTCTCTCTCTCTCTCTCTCTCTCTCTCTCTCTCTCTCTCCTTTGTCTTTGTATCATTCAAAGAGACAAGAATGTCTCGAGGTGTCGAATCCCGCGCGCATTTTGGTGACTGTTGGGTGAGCGGAGGTGTGTCGTAGGAGTAAGAGAAGGATAGAGGAGGACTAGGAGAAGAAGGAGAAGGATGAGAAGAAGGAGGATGAGGAGGTGGAGGTGGAGGATGAAAGTGGAGGAGTCGGTGATGTTCGCCTTTGATTTAACCGAAGAGTCTCGCGGAAACACTCGCGCCTCCGTAGCTAGAGCAGTTGAAGTACATACCCAAGTGGATTTGCATACGAGTTCGTATCGCGGTGTTACCTGCTGTAGAAGAGGTAGGCCGGGCACATGTCACATTCCCACTGTCTGTGTTGTCATTGGGAGAAAGAGAAAGAGAAAGAGAAAGAGAGAGAGAGAGAGAGAGAGAAGGCGATTGTGTGTACGCGAGGATCCGAGTGAGGTAAGTACTCGTACTAAGTGCTGTTTTATTTGTGTAAGAACAGCCACTTTGCTACTACCATCCCTACAGCAGTCGCCCTCTCTCTCTCTCTCTCTCTCTCTCTCTCTATGTTCGTTGGGCTCAGCTAAGAGAAGAGACGGACTTGAAGGAGAAATAGAGTGGGTGGTTGGGGGGTAGGTAGATAGGTAGGGAGTGGAATGAGTCGCGTATAAATAGGCGATTCCTAGCTGTGTTCACGAATCGCTCGCGCAAAATGTCATCACGATTCAAGACAACTCTCGGTTGGCTGGCTGAGCGTCGCTAAGAAAGATAGAGTTATAGTAGCTCCTGCTAAAGTAGAGAAATCCTTAGTCGTGATATGCCACGGTAGGTAGGTAGGTTGATAGGTAGGTAGGTAGGTAGGTAGGTAGGTAGGTAGATAGATAGGTAGTTAGGTAGGTAGGTAGCAAAGGAAGGAAGGAAGGAAGGAACCTACTTCCGGACGCATAATTTTCTCGCTCCTCCTCCTCCTCCACCATATACGAATCTTACTTAACGCCAAAGTCAGCCATTTTGCCTCGGGACAACCAACGAATTTTCTCTACGTGATACAATAAATCCCATGATCTCATTGAAGTTTCTACGTTTATTAAAAGATATTCTTACGAGTCTCTCCCTCCCTCTCTCTCTCTCTCTCTCTCTCTCTCTCTCTCTCTCATTTCGACCCGAACGAAAGGATTATTAACTACGAGTAAACTTTACGACGATGTTTATGTTAATTTTTTTTTTTTTTGTAGACGGATAGAATATATCGAAGAATTGTCGGTGATTCGTATCGAGGTGAATTCCGATCGAGTCCATTGCCCTTTTTAAATCGTCTTTTATATAAATTTCGCGTAAAATATTTTTATCGTACGAGATCAACATAAGGAATCATGGTCGTTCGGTAGCAAACGCCTCGGAGAAACGCACGTCACAGTAAAGTTATAGTCGGTTAACAAACGTCTTCGTTATTGCTTTAGACGGAATAGGAGTTCTGCTTGCTGCTGTTAGACACATTCTATTTCTCTCTCTCTCTCTCTCTCTCTCTCTCTCTCTCTCTCTCTCTCTCTCTCGCTCTTTCTCTCTCACTCTCGCGGATTCACAATGTACAAGGTCCTACGCTTTGATCTTGGCCAACAGCGAAACTTTAGACCGTAACGCGTTCTATTCTTCCTATCTCGATTAAAAATTCCATTTGACGTAACGACAAATTCTCTCGGACACCGTGTACGGTTAACGTATTTACTTAAAGATCCATCAAATAAAAATACGTATGACTCGTACGACGATTTGACGTGGATCCTTATCAAGGATTGATTAGAAACCTAAGGATACTCGGGACAATAGATCTCCATAGGGCATGGACATAGCGAACCAACCCAGCCAGCCATCCAGCCAGCCAGCCAACAGCAGGCAGAAGCGTAGGGTTGGTAGGCGAAAGGTTTAGGGTAGAAGAGGACCGGACCAAACTAGGCTCTCTCTCTCTCTCTCTCTCTCTCTCTCTATGTTTGAATACTCAGCCTGATGTCCAAAGGTGCTTCCTCTCACACTTTGCAATCTACGCGCCGCCTTAGTCTTAGCAAATTGTACAATAACAATTGTAGGAGTAGCTCCTAGCAATGGTAGTTCCATTGCGTCATCACCATCACCGGAACACCTCTTTCTCTTACATCCACGTTGTCTTCCTCCACCTACTTCTCCTTCTTCTTCTCCTCCTCGTCGTAGTCGTAGTCCTCGTCCTCGACCTCATCCTCGTCGTAGTATCCGTCCCCTGTGTTACTAGAGTCTTCACCCCCGTTAGCAATGTTGTGTACATTAGCGGATGCTCTGAAGACAAGACAAACGCAATATTACACAAATACTCCCCCCGTCCTTCTCGGCATTCCCCTGCACCCGCTTCCTCGCTTTCTATGACTGCCAAGGCCGTCTTCTCTCTCTCTCTCTCTCTCTCTCTCTCTCTCTCTCTCTCTCTCTCTCTCTTTCTGTCTGTCTTTGTCTCTGTCTTTCTCTTTCTCCTTTACTCAATCGCCGTTCGTCTCTTTGCACCCCTCATAAAGGACGCCATCTTGCCTCGCAAACGTTTCATCTTGAGAAAGGACGAGAGAGTGAGAGAGAGAGAGAGAGAGAGAGAGAGAGAGAGAGAGAGAGAGAGAGAGAGAGACGTAGAAAGGGAAGGAGATACACACCTTCGAGGGATTTCGCAGTAGTTTGGACAATTGTAGGATACCGGTAGCCTCTCTCTCTCTCTCTCTCTCTCTCTCTCTCTCTTTCCTTCCGATTGCTTAGCCCAATTCGTACTGATAGCAGGCATCAAAGTACCCGTGCTAGTGCCTTTAGAACATCGCGAAGTTACACACAGCACAGACCTTTATTGTTGGGGGTCATTGTCTGCGGTCTCTAAGCTTTCTCTCTTACCATCTCCAATGCTTATCGAGAATTAATTTGCTGTGAACGGTCACAGTACCGCAAGGGACGGTAACGTAACCGTATCCAAAAGTCATTGTTTGATATGAAATAGATATCATTTGGTGGGTAGAGAATAAGAAAGAAAGGGACAGTAAGTAGGAGTGTGATCTAAGAGATATCGCCTCTTCATAATTTATGAAACAAATCATATAAATATATATATATATATACGTTTATAAAAAAAAAAAAAAAAAAAAAAAAAAGAAAAAAACGTTGTAAAGTTTCTTTCGAAATCAGTTTTCTTTTGAAAATTCCCAAAGATACTGGTCAACGTCAAAGCGACAATCGAGTGGTCGAAGGAGAAAAAAGAAGAAGGAAAAAGAACGGGGAAACAAAAAGGAGAGGAGGGAGAAGAAAAGGAAAATAAAAGGAAAAATCAAACGAAGGAAGACACAAAGACGGGGCGAAGTAACGTTTCCGTGGTTGATTCCGGAAACGGGAAAAAGGGTTGGTGGCAAAAAGGGTGGGTATAGCGATGGTGTAGGTAGGAAACACGGAGAAAGAGAAAGAGAAAGAGAAAGAAAAAGAGAGAGAAAAAGAGAGAGAGAGAGAGAGAGAGAGAGAGAGAAAGGGGGTATGCGGTGGGTCGTGTGGTGGGCTGGGAGTGATAAGGGGGAGGGTGGCTGGAGGGTTTGGGGGGGGAGTAAAGGGGGTTAATATTTCAAGAAGATTTCCTGTAGTAGTCCCGTGCATCCCATTGAATTCGCGGCTGAAGGCTGGTCTGACTCTCGGGGGTAGGTTGAGGGTTTAATAAGAGACACGGAAAGAGAGAAAAAGATAGATAGATAGAGAAAGAGAGAGAGAGAGAGAGAGAGAGAGAGAGAGAGAGGGATAGATAGAAACCGAGATTCGTAGCCACGTCGTAATATCCGTTTTGTATAATCGCGCTGCCAGTCCTCCTTTTATTTTTGATAATTTTTTTCATCAGAATACCGGCCGGCGCGCATACACACACACACACTCTCTCTCTCTCTCTCTCTCTCTCTCTCTCTCTTTCTCTTCTCTCTCTGTCTGTCTTTCTCTTTCTTTCTCTTTCTCTCTCTCTCTCTCTCTCTCTCTTTCAGTCAGTGCATCCCGCGAGACGCTCTGGGCAATGGGACGTACGTCGTACCTTCTCTTCTCTTCTCTTCCTCTTCCTCTTCCTCTTCCTCACCCTCTCCTTCCACCCTCTAACTCTTTCCTCTTTCCTTAACGTCGCCGTCACCGCCGCCATTACATCCCTCTTTATCTCTCTCTTTCTCTCTCTCTCTCTCTCTCTCTCATCACCCAACACACGTCGGTCTGACGGCGCGCGTGGATTCAGAGAAACGTATTAATACGTAATCAGTCGGGAGCTGCTTTCGTTGCGGTCTCGGCTTTTCGTCGCTGCTGCTTCTACTGCTTCTACCCCTCCTCCGCCTCCTCTCCCTGAACCAACCATCCAACCAACCAACCAACCAACCAACCACCCCTTCCCTCCTTCCTTCCCTTTTTCTTTTCCCTTTTATCTTTTTCTCCGTGACCATCCCGTTAATATCCTTCGGAACGAATTCCTTCCTCTGACTAACGCCGAGTACGAGTCGAGTTAAATTAACGTGATTTTTCCTCCTTTCCTTCTCTTTCTCTTTCTTTTTTCTTTTCATCCTTTTTCTATTTTCTCCCGAATCGTCCCGAACACGCCCCGCCCCGCCCCGCCCGCCCGCCCGCCCGCTTGTTATCCTTTTCCTTCTTCCACCTCTTCCCTTCCTTTCTCTATTTCTTTCCTTTTTTTTTCTTAATTTTTCCTTTTTGTTTTTTTTTTTCTTTTTTACCCTTTCTTCCCATTTTCCAGCCGCGTTCTGGGTTTTGTCGCATAAGCGAACAGAAGAAATTCCCTTCGTTTTCACGGCGTAACAATTTCTCGGGATAATCGTAACGACGTGTACCACAGTTAAGTACTAATTCCCTCGCTCGCTCACCTACTTACTTACTTACTTACTTACTTACCTACCTACTTACTTACTTACTCGCGTAAGGAGGGGAAAATGGTTCCTGAAAAAAGCAAAAAAATAAATAAAAAAAAAAAAAAAAAAAGTACGAAAATAAGGAGAAGCGAAAGGAGACCAGGGATCTTCGATAGAAATCGTTTTTCAATAGAGCGATGGGAGGAGGTGGATGTGCGAGGGGGAAGGCTCGGGAGGGATGGGGAGGATAAGGAAAAAAGGGGGAGGAGACTGATGGAGATAGGGCATTTCGGAGGGAATGGAAGGCTATACGTGATTCGCACAATGAGGACGACGATCGAGCCGGCGATTCTTTGTTGGTCGCACGATCGTTCGCATTATCTAACAATCAGGGAGTATAACTCCCTCCCTCCCTCCCTCCCTTTCTCCGTTCGTCATTCCACCCAGGGCCCCCTGTCCACATTTGAATACGCAGGAGAAAGGGAATAAGAACAGAGAATAAGAGAGAGAGAGAGAGAGAGAGATGGAATAGGACGAGGAAGAAGCTGAGACTATGGTGGAGGCTCGCGAGGACGGGTGGCGGAGGAAGAGGGGAGGGATGAGGAAGGTCAGATCGGGTGGCTCAGATCGAGGGACGGTTAGGGTAAGGTTCTTCTTCTATCGAATTCGTTCTTGTATAACGTCTTGCATTTAAATATCGGACTCCTACGCAAACGAGATACGACCGGTGAACACCAAGAGAGATAGAGAGAGAGAGAGAAAGGTAGAGAGAGAGAGAGAAAACAAAATAGGGATCCATTGAACCCGAAATCACACAGGTGCAGACCCGAACGCTTTTGCTTTCTTCGCGAGCCCCGTGAAACGCGAAAGGTTCACGTGATGGGAGCGCACCTTTCGAGGGATCGTTCGTCGATTCACCCATTCTTGGCCGTGTTTGAACACCCTGTTCTCGACCTCCTCCTCTCCTCTCCTCTCCTCTCCTCCCCACCACCCCGGAATAACCCACCCCACACCCCTTCGGGCGTCTGTTATTATTCCCTCGCCTCGGGTAGTAAAACTCTGATAGAAAAGAATGCCGTTCCTTCCTACGAAAACCGATCGAATCGTCAAAGAAAAGGGTTGCATGGGAAACTTTATTCACGAGTTTACATAAAGAGAGAGAGAGAGAGAGAGTCTCGAAACTTAGCGAACGAATTTCTAAAG
>OU964977.1:4107803-4117803 GCA_918808275.2 Dolichovespula sylvestris
AATATATACCAATAGATAGGAGTTTATCAAAAGCAGTTTCTATGATAACTATTGTTTCGTAGAGCCATCGAAAGAGTAAGAGGCTTAGGAAGCTTGTGAGCAATAAGCTCTCGGTCGATATATATATATATATACACACACATACATATATAGAAATTTGAAAGCTATAGTACGATGCTTCAAACTCGTTCGAATTCAATTTGAAAGGTTACGTTGAATTTAATTCGTTAATATATATTAATTCACGTAGATCTCGTAAGAATGATTAGAATATTTGGATTTGTCAAATCCAGTATTCTCTCTCTCTCTCTCTCTCTCTCTCTCTCTCTCACTCTCCCTCTCTACCTTTTTTTTTTTATTTCGACGAGTTTCGTGCGATAGTAGCGGACGCGCAGGAAGGTTTCTCGCTCGAAAGCGCTCGTCTCGAGAGCGACGCTAACAGCGTCCCGAGACGAAAGGGAAGGAAAAACGAGAGAAAGGGAGAAAGAAGGAGAAAGAGAGAAAAAGAGAGATAGATGGAGACAGAAAGAGAGAGAGAGAGAGAGAGAGAGAGAGAGGAGATAGAGAGAGAGAGAACGAGAGATGAAGAGAAAGAAGGAAGACCCGCGGTAGCTCCGAGGAGTTCTTATCGGTGATTATGGATACGTCAAAAGGCCGTCGAGTGTTTAACGAGGACCATCCAGCCGATGGCGAGTCACCGTCGCTAATGATCGTCAGCCATTTTCTTTCATCTCGGGTGACACGTCGAAACTCGGTGTGGTCTCTCCGCGTCACCTTCCCCCTTCTTCTTTACGCCCCGTGATACGCGATAGAAAGAGAGAGAGACAGAGAGAGACAGAGAGAGAGACAGAGAGAGAGAGAGAGGAGAGAGAGAGAGAAAAAGAAAATATAAATACTCCTCCCGATTCCCCTTCGCAACGCTTTCGCATTAACGCCGGCAATCGTTTTAATGGTCGGTAATTAGAGAGTGAAAAATAATGAAACGCGTTCTCGCGGACTATTCGCGTGCGGTATAATAATAATAAAAAAAAAAAAAAAATAAAAAAATAAAAAAATAAAAATAAAATATCAAAATTAAAAGAGGAAAAGAAAAAAGGAAAGATCGCCTAAGATTTACGAGCGTTTTCTTAAATGTTCTTTTTGTAGCGCGTAATATAACTGACGTTAGGTTCGATCCAACGAACGCGCGAACTTCGTTTTCCTTCGTTAAATGATAGATAGATAGATAGATTAGGGGTTGGTATGTTAAGGGTTGTTAGATGCTATGTAAAAGAATGCTTACGTACAGTGTAATACCTTGGAAAATATTCCAACTGGAAGGATCGTCCTCATTCAATCCCGTGATCGGATATAAAAAGAGATTTCTTAGACTTGAAAACGTTTAATCCGACTAACGATTACAAAACTTCAAGAATTTCGTCGTACTCGAGTGTGAAAAGTATAGTGGATGATGAAGAAGTAAAAGTAGTAGTAGTAGTAGTAGTAGTAGTAGAAGAAGAAGAAGAAGAAGAAGAAGAAGAAGGGCAAAGCCGCTTGGGTGAGTCAGTGAGTATTACAGAAAGAGAGAGAGAGAGAGAGAGAGAGAAGGCTTGCGTAAGGACGATGTTGATCGTTTCCTGCGAAATTGTTAGCTTCTTACTTGAAAGGACTGCAAAAGGATAGAGAGAGAGAGAGAGAGAGAGAGAGACGACGTAACGTCGAGTAGAGTGAAAAGGAACATGGTAGTTCTTGCACGCTCGTGCAACAGCACCCGGCAAAGGTCTCTCTCTCTCTCTCTCTTTCACACTCTCTCTATGCGAATGCTCATTGTGCGACATTTTTAATTTCCAGCTGGTTGCACCTTCAGCCTTACACCCTCTTTATCGCGAGCGAGCAAATCCACAGCCCGGCCCCCTCCCCCGACACCCCTAGGTGGAGCTTCGGAATTACTTCACGCGTGATAAATTCTTCTCGCGTTCCCGTACCGTGCAATGACGACGAAAACATGGAGTTCGTCGTCATTGCACGTCGTCGTCTTCATCGTCCTCGTCGTCCTCGTCGTCCTCGTCGTCCTCATCCTCGTCGTCGGCGTCTCTGTTACGAGCTTGCTAAAATCGTGAACTCTGCTACGTTCTCGCGAGTTTCAAGTGGTCGGATAACAATGAAAAAGAAAAAGAAAGAATGAATGAGAGAGAGTGAGAGAGAGAGAGAGAGAGAGAGAGAGAGAGAGAGAGAGAGAGAGAGAGAAGAAAAACTTGAATTCGCAGAAAGAGAAATCGTAGTGGGGGAAGTAATTTAACATGACCGTTCGACACTCGGAAAAAGGTTAACGCATTGTGAAAACTTTTTCGTCTTGAATGAAATAGAAAGGGTTCAACCAAGGTACGTCGTACCACCGACGTATGCAAGAAGTACGTAGTAACTTACTTTAAGGGTATAAACCTGTGAAAAAGGAAACGAGGGTGCAAGGAGCCAAAGCATAACCGCGTCTGATAGCTTTCGAGAATAAATTTCTTTCCCGCTCCCCTCACCTTCTTTCCCTTCATCATCCTCCGAGACCTCACACCTCGGATTCCCCTCTTCCTCCTTCACCGATCATTCCAGTATCGTCGTTAACGCATTCGAAATTGTTTCTATATAATTTTCTTCTTTCCTCTTGCCTTCTGTTTTTATTTCTTTATTTCTCTTTCGTTTTCTTGGAAACACGAGTATGCGGATAATGGCATTGGCATGGATAAGAACGTTGCGTTGGTTTAATGTTATTTAATGTCAATTACGATTTAACAATCGATCGTAGGATGTTATGATACGTATATGTATACATATATCTATATATATATATATGTGTGTATACACATCGTACTCTCGACGACTAGAGAAACATAAACAAAAATCGAGAAGGACAAACAGACAGTGAGATAAAGATAGATAGATAGATAGAGAGAGAGAGAGAGAGAGAGAGAGAGAGAGAGAGAGAGAGAGACAATCATAGAGTTCGTTCTAAATCGTAAAATCTCGCGAACGTGATGAGATAGCGATGTTATTAGCGGTAGTAGTGGTAGTGGTGGGGAGTTAAAAAGGAGGACGAGGAGTGGGGAGTTTGCTATTGTTTCCTGATCCTCTTTCAGATTCTTCCAGTTCGCGAAGCATCACGAGAAGGCGACAATGCTGTAGTACGGCGGGATGGAGAGGAGATGACGACGACGTAGAAGAAGAAGGAGGAGGAGCAGAGGAGGAAGAGGAGGAGGAGGAAGAAGAAGAGGAGGAAGGTAAAGGTGGATGAGGAGGTTAAGGAGGAGAAAGAGGTGGAGGGAGAGGAGGAGGAAGGTTTTGAGAAGGCCGTATTTCACGGGGATTTGAACCGAAGACATTTTCACCCGATAAATAGATGATAGGCCCGGCAACGGCGTGTTATACACGACGGCCGATCCTTATTATAAACTCTAACTAGCTGAAGCCTCCTCTCTCTCTCTCTCTCTCTCTTATTCTCTCTCTACTGCCTACTATAACCTACGTTGATACTTCGAGACGACGGGGTACGACGATATACTTGATGGGATTCCTAGCCGATGGTGCGTACAATCCTATCTTGAATCCCCTCTTCTGTCTATCTATCTATCTATCTCTCTCGTTCTATGTTACGCTCGTTTCCACGAAACCATTCGCGTCGTCTTCGAGAGCATCGTTCGACGTTAAGTCGAGATTCTATCGGTTTATGATGAGGAAACCTCGTTCAACACGATCCACTGTCAGTCTCTCTTCATTGTTCTTCATCGACGTAACACACACCCCACCCACCCCCGTTCGTCCCCCATCATGCTACTCTACTACCTCTTCCCATCCATCGAGTTCTAATCGATCGGTGATTTTTATTAGCCGTGCCGGAACAACGTTAAACTTTCAGATCGACGTAGATACGTAACTTTGCAATTTCACGTTAATTCGATCGATTACATTCATCGTTATTCGGTCGGTTACATTCAGGTACGATCAAAGTACATATGTACATGCGATTCCGATCTCTTCGATCTTTATTATATCAATTAAGAGATCGAGATTATATCAATTAATCTATCCGTAATTCGTCGAATTATCAATCAATCGCGAGACGATTTAACGATATACAAATTAATCTATTATGTTCCCTCTTTTTTGATTTGTATAAAAGGATATTTTGATCTCGAAAGCATGTTCGAAGCATCCGACCGATAAATTTCATCTCGCGGACTCTCTTCCTTTCGTTAGAAACGGTCGATGGTTGAGAAGGTCAAAGGGAAAGCTCATTATTTACAGAACAATCATAACATCAAAGCGGACCCCGATCGTACTACTCACGGTATCTCTCTCTCTCTCTCTCTCTCTCTCTCTCTCTCTTTCTCTTTTTCGAAGAAGAAACCAAGTGAATCCGCTCTTTTCATTATCAATTTCTCTCCCTCTCTCTCTCTCTCTCTCTCTCTCTCGATTGTCGGCCTATTGGATTATAAAACACGCGTTTCTTCGTATTCGTACATATTTCTCTTCGGTTAGAATCCAACGAATAGAAGAGATAAACTCGTATATATATATGTATGTGGTATATAATACATGTATGGTATCCCATATATATATATATATATATATATATATATATATATATATATATATATATAAAAGACTGACGCGTATCTCTCGCGTCCTCGCAATGGTCCTCTCTAAACGTTGAATGTCTGCAGGAAGTTAAACAAAAAAAAAGGAATACCCCCGAGGGGATGTGGCCCTTCTGAATATTCTGAATCGATTAAATAATCGAACCATGCCATCTAGTTCTCTCTGCCGTCACCTCTTTACATGGCCCTTCCCTGTCCTTCCTTGTCCTTCCCTTCCCTTCCATTCCATGCAATGCCATGCCCGTTTACGATACATAGAAAAGCGTACGCCAATACGTTGATACACCACGGCTGGTTTAGAGAAATGCGTCTATAAATGTATATGTACGTACGTACCTATGAATCTCTTTGTACCTTTACGTACCTACGTACGTATGTATGATATCATATTTATCTATGTATGTACACACACACACACACACACACACACATTAATATATGTATATATATATATATATATATATATATAAAAGCATGCATGGAAGCGAGCGAGTAAGCAACGCGCCCTGCCAGAAGCATTCACTCAGCTTCTCTTCTTTTCATATTCAAATGGTACCATTGACGCTTCAATGAATAATACTCAATGATAAATTTGTGGGCGTATTCAGGATGGACCACGGGCGAGACCTTGAAACCCAACCGCGGCAAACACGCGCTGCAGTGGCACGTTTCAATGTGGGTAGAAAAGAGATAGATAGGTTGAAAAAAAAGAAAAGAGAGAGATAGAGAGAAAGAGAAACAGAGAGATAAATAGATATAGAGAAAGAAAGAAAGAGTGAAAGAAAGAGTGAGAGAGAGAGACGGATATGCGTTAGAAGAAAGAGAAAAGATGATCGTGGAAGCCGATCGTACGTTAGAGCCGGTGCTCCTTCTTCTTTTTTTTTTCTTTTTTAATCTTTTTTCTTTCTTTCTTTCTCTTTCTTATTTTTTTTTTTTCTATAGAAAAGATCACAGCGAGAGAAGGTGGCCGCTCGATACCTCGCTTTCTTGGTCGTTGAACTTCTTCGATATAACGTTTGCTCTCCCTATTTTTTCTACTCCGCCATACACACGGATTCCTTCTTTAAATGATCCCAACTGCTTCTCTTCTTTCCCTCCCTCCCCGTACCCCGTCACCGTTCTCCTTCTTATTTTCTGATTCCTTTCAGAAAAGGTCGGACCTTCGAACTTTCCTCCCTTCCACCCTCCCAGTCTCTCTCTCTCTCTCTCTCTCTCTCTCTCAACCTATATCCACCCTTCTAATCCCTCACACGCCGCGATTCCTTCTTCGTCTTTTGGGATCGGGATGAACAACGAAAAAAAAGAGAAGAAAGAAGAAGAAGAAGAAATCGATTTCAATGAGCCCGCCCGCCATTAACGCGAACGATCATTCTTTCACGTTCATTCTTAAAACGAATATATATATATATATACTCGATGGAGAAGAAGGGTTTGTCTTTCTTTTTTTTTTTTTGTTTTCTTTTTGCCTTTGTTTCGTGGGTTTTCGTTTTGTTTTTCGAGAAAGTTGTTCCCCAATTATATTCCCTTGATCGTCCCGTTCTTTATTTCGTATTTAAATACGATCTCGCACGATCGGTCGTTCGGTCGTTTGGTCGTACGTACGTTCGTTCTTAATACGTTTTACAAAGAAATAAGCATAATGCAAATATATGTATGTACGTTTGTATGTATGTACGTACGTACGTATATCCTTTAGTTTGATCGACACACGTTGACGGTTATATATACTCATCGAAATACTTCTTTAAATACCCGAAGGGCCCCCCTTTTCTAACGTTATCGTATTACGCACGTAACAGAAATCAAAGCTCTTTCTCGATCAAGAAATACAGAGAGAGAGAGAGAGAGAGAGATAGGGAAAGGGTAAGGAAAAAGAGAGGGAGATCGCCCTTTTGTTTTTAGATTTTGCATATCGAATTTCTAAACGACAGATGCGTGTTTTTCGTTTAATCGCGTAGGAAATAATAGTAGAAGCGATATTCAAGGACTTGCAGGACATAGGACAGCGGTAGGTAGTAGTTACGTGTTCGATCATTATTATTTCGTATAATATATATATATATATATATATATATATATATATATATATATATTTATAAATATATAGTTAGATAGAGTTAGAGATATATGGTAAAAAGAGAGAAAGAGAGAGATAGAAGCATCGAACCGAAAAGGAAACATAAACGGGCGTCCGTGGAAGCGCTAATTCCAAATAATTAGCATCCATCCGTAACGACTGACTTCAGAACTTAGGATATTATTTTTACAAGGAGTTTCTCTCTCTCTCTCTCTCTCTCTCTCTCTCTCTCTCAAGGTGAGATCGCTAAGTGTTAACGTCGCTCGCGCCACTGGTTTTATGATATGAAACATTATGCAAAGTAGAAGAAGAAGGAATGAAAAAAGAAGAAAAGAAAAAAAAAAATAATTCACGGCTCGGCCCCTCGTTACCTTCCATCACGGGCTATTTCCAACTAATGAACTAATAATCCGTTCCTGCGGAAATAATTATCGGCTTTGGAGTCATGGCTATCGACACCTACGGATATTCCCCTCGTTACGTTCAAGATCGAGAAAGAGAGGAAGTGAACGAGAAGCTACGATCTATGTGTAAAATATATATATATATATATATATATATATATATATATATGTATGTATGTATGTATGTATGTATGTATGTATGTACCTACATAAGTGTATATGTATAGTAGTAACTACTCGTAATTTCTCTTCATCATTAGCTTTCGTAAATTAGTTAGTTATAAATTAATAACTGTATAGTCACGGTCGAGTTGATTAATACACGATTTCAAAATATCCTATTATCGAATTCTTCCATTTGAAGAAATTATTAAAAAAAAAAAAAAAAAAAAAATTAAAGAAGAAGAATGAAGAAAGGAGAAGCCTCGAGGAAATTCTCTTTTCGTTGATCGTCGAAGAAACTTTCGAAATACATTTCGTACGCTCGGTTTGAAGGAAAATATATATATATATATATATATATATATATATATATATATATATATATAAAGAAAAGTCTCGTAGCAATGGAAAATTATAGGATAATTGGCCTTCCGAGAAAAAGTTTCGTTACGAGTTGGAATAACATGTTTAACGATCCAAGGCATTTATTATTTATACGTCATCCGCGAGTAAGCTCCTAGCTCTCTTGCGTCTTACTGTAATACTCTTATAATCTCGTCGTTCTCTTTCGTTTAAGTAAACCAGTATAGAGGTGGTAAGGAAAAAAAATTGAGTTAATTGTCCGAGGTTGTAACGACCCGAACGAACGAACGAACGAACGAACGAACGTACGAACGTACGAACAAACGAACGAACGAGGAATGAGAGACGGGGGTGAACGGTTGGAGGGTGAAAAGAGACCTTACTAAATTAAAAAAAAGAACGCAATATTTCTGTCATCATTTTTTTTCCTCCCCCAATCCCACCCCCCCCTGTCTTTCGAATTATTCTTATTTTCATTGTCCTCGGCGGTACTTTTCCGTGAAACTGTTAATTACTACGAGCTGTAATAGTACTATTATTATTATTATTATTATTATTATTATTATAATTTTTATTATTATTATTATTAGTGGTAGTAGTAGATATATAAATACGAATAATATAATTCGTCTTAAGGGGGAGTGTCGTCGACGAAATTCGCGCTACGAACTTTTTTCTCTCTCTCCTCGTTCGCATTTAATGAAAAATAATACAAATATTTGTACAGTGCGTTACCAGAGAGACAGAGAAGGAGAGAGAGAGAGAGAGAGAGAGAGAGAGAGAAAGATAGAGAGATGGGGAGGTTGAGGGGTGTTGGTATATAAGAAGGGAAGCTCCGTGTTTAAGTAGACGGCAAACTAATGCGAATCTAACGATTGCACGGGTCATTAACCTGCAACAATCGTACTTATCCGTCTCCCGTCTTCTCTTTTTCGGCACGGCGATGATCTCCTTCCTCGATTTGCAATGAGAGTTTAGGCGAGTCCTTCTCTCTTCTTTTTTTTTTTTTTGTTTGTTTCTTTTACTTTTCTTTTACCTCCTCCTCTTATTCTTCTTCTTCTATTTTTTGTTACCTAACTCTCGCCACCAACCACAAAACCCCTCCCCTCCCCTCCCCTCCCCTCCCCTCCCCGTCGCCTCACCCACACACACACACCTGCCGCACCTGCTGTTAACCTAGCAAGGAAAGAAATTTCCTTTCGATGGCTCGAAAGAGGCTCTCATTCATCGGGAACGATTGTTAGACCCGATAATCAGAAAGTAGAGGAAGGAAGGAAAGGGAGAGAGGGAGGGAGAGAGGGAGGAATCGACAGGTTCCTTCGGGAAAGTATACAGATGAATTACCGGGTCCAATAGACCGTAGATACCGATTTAACGCGAAAAGTGAGAATTACTAGCGTCGGAAAGGGGCGCTCGGTAGTAACTAATTGTTATTATAAACTTACAGTATAGGTTTAATCATAATAGCTTCGGGCTAATTGGATAGATAATTAAGGGTAAAGGTAATTACGAAGCGCATATACAACGCATATACCGAGCTACACATCGGCGGGGTGTGTACACGTTGCTGCTTAGTAGTCGATATTGCTTTGGGCTATGACGCGTTTATGAGCTGCACGATCTGCCAAAGGCTCTCTCTTTCTCTCTGTATGTGTGTGTGTGTTTGTTTGTGTGGATGTCCCTGTCTCTCTCTTTCCCTTTCTCTCTGTCAATCTCTTTTCATGTTTCTCATTTTGTTTTCGTTTCGTTGGTCATTCGATCTTTTCTTTTTTTTTTCTCTCTTTTCGATCACTCTTTAAAATTCACATCTCATATTGATTCGATCGCGTATATCGTCCGTCGTCTAATCGACTCGTCGCGTTTCTACGATCGGAAATATTGAAATTATAGAAACGATGAAGATTAGTACGATCCCGGAAACGTATAAATTATAAACGAAGCGAACGTTCGTACGTTCGGAAATATATTTGAATTAGAAACGAAATTTGGCCGATTGTTAGTTAACGTCGTAGAGAATCGTTATGGTTGACGAGGTGGACGAGGAGGAACTCGTTCTAATAATAATTATATTTATCTTAGAGATCGTTGGTAATAATATATAACGCAGATGGTACGTCCAAATTGTTGTCTACCGTACACGGTTAAATTATCAATCAAGCTGAAACGTCAAAGGACAATAGCTTCGAGCTGTGGTCGCTGTACTGGCTCGTCGTCATCGTCGTCATCCTCGTCATCCTCGTCGTCGTCGTCGTCGTCGTCGTCGTCGTCGTCATCGAACGACGATATCAACATGTTGTGTCGGTTAAATCAACATGTGCGTTAACGTCAAGTATGTATCAACCTAAATTGCGATTCAGTATGATGTGACG
>OU964977.1:4127803-4160303 GCA_918808275.2 Dolichovespula sylvestris
TCATCCGTCGCTTTCCATTACATTGCCGAGCTATAATATCCTCGTGGATACGGGACGACGTAAGACGAGCGCGATACGATATAAATATATTTAACGGAGCATTCGCGAGGGGTAGGTAGACACGTTCGTATGTAGGTAGGGCGAATAAAAATGAATGGGGGGGAAGGAGAGGTACGAGCGGGAGTGAAGCAAAGAAGAAGAAGAAGAAGAAGGAAGAAGAAGCAAAAAAGGGAAGAAAAGTATGGAGGTAAGTAGAGGGCGGGGAGGGGGTAAGGTAAAATATATATATATATATATATATATATATATATAAGTACGGAGAAAAGAGTGATATCCTTTGCGTTGTTAAATTTGATCGTTCGTTTGTCAAACGTATTATATTTACCTGTCATTTCTCTGACGAAATTTCCTTTATTTCTCTTCTTTTTGTTTTTACTTTTTATATCTTTTCACGGGATGATCGAGGACGTACATATGATCGTCTCGAGCTCGGATGGACTTTATTGAAAAATAAAAAAAGAGAAAAGCAAACGAAAAGAAGGATCATACCTTGGAGAAAGAGATCTATATCCGTGATATCTGCGTTCGAACGTCGCGATGCAAATATTCGTCGGAGAGAGAAAGAAAAAGGAACGACAAATAAAAATTAAAAAAAAAAAAATAAAAAAAAGTAACAAACAATGGGATTATTTCTTTCGTTTACGAGCGTCGCGACGTTGAGAGTTTTCCTTCCGTTCGCTTTCGAGAAGAAACAACAACGTCGGCTTCGATGATTCGTCGAGGATATTAAATGTTCGAATTGGAAGAACGACGATAGATGTGTGTGACGATGTTTCGACGATGACTTTACCATTCTCCACGGGGGGGGGTATATTCATTTTCGTGATCGTTGATTATTACGCCCGTCGCGGTACTTTCGCGCGTTTCTCGTCGTCGTCGTCGTCGTCGTCGTCGTTGAGCGTCGCGCGAACGTTTGATCGTTATTTAAGAAGCGAATAATATTAATTAAAATGTTCTTTTGCGGCGCAAAGTACTTTACCACTACTACTAACTTCCTCCCTCGTTTCGTAAGTATCGGGGGGTTAGAAAGGAGTCGGGAGCGAGGAAGAGAGCAATAGGGGTGGATGGATAGAGAGAGAGAGAGAGAGAGAGAGAGAGAGAGGGTAACGCGAAGAAGAAGAAGAAGAAGAAGAAGAAGAAGAAGAGGAAGAAGAAGTCAAGGAGGAGGAGGAAGAGGAGGAAGAGGAAAGAACGAGAGACCGCCGGCACTCGACTTGTCGTTCTTTGTTGGATATTTATACGTTCGTTCATTTTTTGTTTATACTGTGGAGGTCTGAGAGAACCCCGTCTTATTTGCACCCTTCTTTCTGTTTCTCCGACCGCCCTCTCCCTCGTCGAATGGTTTCCTTTCTTTCTTTCTTTTTTTTTTTTTTGTTTCTCTCTCTCTCTCTCTCTCTCTCTCTCTCTCTCTTTTTTTCGTTTCGTTTTGTTTTTCCTTTATTTTCTTTTCTTTTTTCTTTATTTTTTCTCAAACGCGACCATCATCGCCACCGCCCCGTTCCCGTGTAGACGAATACTCGACAACCCTTTCAACCGGTGCAAGCTACCGAACGAAGGAACGAACTAACTGTGATCGTAACTGAACTGGGAGGAGAAAATTAATGGACGCTTTCGAATGGATTTTATTAATTGAATCGCACGCCGGGGGTAACGCCGTTCGACGCGAGCCGAGAGGAAGGGTGGAGAGAGGTGAGGAGAGGAGAGGAGAGAAGAGTCGACCCTTTTTTCTCGAATACGTTTGTAGTGACTTGTTGCAACCGGGTTCTTGTATCATCCCTCTGTTCTTCTCTTCTCTTCTCTTCTCTTCTCTCTCTCTCTCTCTCTTTCTCTCTCTTGAACTTTAACCCTACTCTCTTTGGCCTGTTAACAAAAGAAAGAGGGAGAGAGAGAGAGAGAGAATAATCCTGACGCCAATTGCCATTTGCCATTTGCCATTTGGCCTTCTCTTTGTAATTCACTTGATATCGTCGATGATGATACATTAAATGATTCTACAATCAAAAAAAATATATATATACACTCGTTTCCATTACCAATTAACATTTCCATTACATTTCACGCGTGTACGAGTAAAGATAGAAATTGTCTTTTTCATTTTTTCCTTCCATCTTCTTCTTCTTCATTCTTTATATGTTATTCGAGATAAGCGAGAGTTTGTAATCGAGAATATTTGAAAATAATTTTCGATAGTGGGTACACCGCTGACGCGGAAAGAGGCGAAAGATATTTATATGTATAAAAAGAAAAAGAAAAAAAAAGAAAAGAAATAAAAGAAAGGAAGAAGAAAAAGAAGATACAAAGAGTAACCGAGTAAGAGAGATAGATGGATAGACGGATAGATAGATATAGATAGATAGATAGATAGATAGACGGATAGAGATGCGACGAAGGCAGGCGTGAGGAGATAGGAGAGGGAAGGAAAGGCAAAAGAGAATATTTACGCGGGCGTGGAGAACACGAAGAAATAAAGAAAGAGAAAGAAAAAGAGAAACAGAAACAGACAGAGAGAGAGAGAGAGAGAGAAAGAGAGAGAGTATGCGTAGGAAAAGAGCGATAGGTGGTTGTAGGTGGGGAGGAGGTAGGAGTGGGGTGGAGGTAGACAGAGCATAAAAGGAACACTAGTAGGTATTAATATTTAGCATCTCTGAAGCCGGCCGCATTGAAGCAACTCCAGTGGATGGGAATCCAGCAGCAAGCGACGACCACCCTGGCAACCACCCTAGCGCGCGAGCATCAGCATCAGCATCAGCATCAGCATCAGTGGCAACAGCAACGGCAGCACCGACACCCAACCAAGGGATGGGGGCAGGGGTAAGGGAAACTCTCTCGCGATGCGAGCCTTCGCGATGCTCCACGCCGTCGAGCCGGTAGACCGCCACCTCCTCCCACCTCCTCCACCTCCACGGCCTCCACCGTCGGCTGTACTGCCGCCGTCTCTCCGATTCTCCTTTTACATCTACACCCTCACTAACGGTCCCCGCTATCCTCCTTCGCCCCATCTCTTCCTCCTCATCCCCCTCCTACACCTCCTCTTCCTCCTCCTCCTCCTCCTCCTCCTCCTCCTCCTCCTCCTACACCACCACCTCCTCTTTCTACTTCTCCTTCCACTTCTACTTCTCCTCGCTCGCTCGTGCTCGCTGTACTTTCTCTATCTTTCTCTCTCTTTCTCTATCTCTTTACGGTAAAATATGTAAATCTAACCAATATTTCTAAAGATATAGCGGTATGCACACGGCGGGGGCTCTTTTATGACGGGGGCCAGAGCGCGCGAAAGCCGCGGATACCGCGTTAGAGAGAGCTCCAGGGTGTGCTTGCCGTCTCTACACTACTAACGTACACGCGCACGTAACCCGAGTGTACGTAGATGCGCGCGGATATATTTACTTGTATTAGTCCTGGGGAATCAGCCTAAATACACGGGAAAAACGTGGAGTGTGGGAGAGAGAGAGAGAGAGAGAGAGAGAGAGAGAGAGAGAGGGAGTGAGAGAAGAAGCGATGCTAAAAAGAGGGCTTGACTGTTACGTGTGTTGTACCTAGGTAGATAGGTATGCGTCTTCCCTGTTATATATATATATATATATATATATATATATATATATATATATACATACGTCTGTATCTTTCTCTCTTACAAGGGGGAGGGGGTGGGCTATATATATATATATATATACAGACATATATATATATATATCCTATGCTCTCGACGTACACGTATTTGAATGGAGCTTGAATATCGTCCATGAATATTTCGCAAGTTCCTATTTAAAAGAACGCGAGGCGCGCGCGTTCGTTGTAAGATATGATACTCGGGCGCGGACCACCTCGAATCCTCCCTCTCTTTCTTTCTCTTCCACCCTCCCCCTCTCACCACCGACCTACGTTCTTTTTCTATGGGAGGTGGAGACGTTATACGGGGGCCACGGAAGGTGCTCGAAAGATCGATAGTGAACACGAAGACTGTCTCGCGTTAGGGACCTCCAGACACGGGATCAGGGGGATGAGAGGGAGGCAAGGAGGGAAGGAAGATCTTTGTTCCTTTTACTTTCTCTCTCTCTCTCTCTCTCTCTCTCTCTTTCTCTTATATCGTAATTTCTCGATATAATTTGTCTACGGGACAAATTTTTTATGCTTAACATTAATCCAATTAATTCAATATCACAATTGAAATCGATCTGACAGATAAGTAAGTAAATACTACGTATTCTATCGATCCTTTGTCATTTTTAGGGACACTGGGGTTAAGAGTTAGAGATACGTAGGAAGGGGAAGGTTTAAAAGAAACGAGAAAATAATAGGACAAAGATGGGGGACGGGAGGATGGTTGATGGGGCGCAAAAGGACGGGGTTCGACCTTCCGGGGTTCGTCTCGCGAGTTCCTCCACCTCCTCCACCTCCTCCTTCATCTACCCCTCCTTCTCTTCTGACGTCGTCGTCGTCGTAGTCGTCGTCGTCTCGCGCCAATTCCCAACAAATTGTAATTTCTAGAAACAAATTGAATATAAACGCGGGCGTAATTCGAATGCCTGCTGCAGCGGTACTGGTATAATAATGATGACGGTTCCAACGGAACCGTAACCGTCCTGGTAGCCGAAACGGTAGAAAACCGGGGGTGTACTGCAGAAAGATAGAAACGCACAGAGAGAGAGAGAGATAGAGAGAGAGAGAGAGAGAGAAAGGAAGAACGTAGCCATGCGCGAAACAGCAATCTTTCGAGGCAATCTCTTTAATAAATGAAGCATACGTTCCCGCTTTTGAATTACGTAATGGCCTTACTCTCTCTCTCTCTCTCTCTCTCTCTCTCTCTCTCTCTCTCTTTCTCATTCCCATACCATTTTTCTATCCTTCTCCCACTTTACTCTCGTGCGTTCTCACTCGTCGTATGCCATGTCAACTTCATAACGAGAGAACAACGAGATGGAACGAATTATTATTATTATTGTCATTATTATTATTATTCGGAAAATTTCGAAAAAGCCGAATATTATTGTCGGCAAGCCGAGAACGGTTACGTCGAGAGTCGAGTGAAATCGATTTTCGATTGGATCTACTTTTTCGACCTATAAAACGACGTTACTCGTCGAATCGATTAGAACGGACATTTGATAGATATCTCGACGGATCCGGAACCGGGCTGGACAGGGTAGGATCGGATCGGATCGGGTTGGAATGGGACGGGTCCGTGAGGGACGGGGCGGGGGTTTCGTGGTGTTTAAAATCGTTGAAAGGAAAATGTTGCAGCGCCAATATTCTTCCATCGTGGAGAACGGCCTTTTCCGTTCGTCCCACCGGACTTGTGTCAAAGTGGTATTTTCAATTGTCCAGAGAGGAGATTCCTTTTGGAATTTCCTCGGAAGATCGTCGTTCGTAAGAATTTGCATTTTATCTCTTGTGTATCATATATATATATATATATATATATATATATATATATAAAAATATATAAAAATATATATATATATAAATATATATATATATATATATATATATATATATATAAACGCAGAAAATTTAAATTTTAGTATACATTTATTAAATTATCATTATCATTATCATTATTATTATTATTATTATTATTATTATTATTATTATTATTATTATTATTAAAATATTATCGGCACAAATTTTTCCAGACGATCTTATATATATATATATACACATGTGTGAGAATCGTATAAAGTAGGAAATAAACATCGATCGTAAGTGATGATAACTAATAAAGAAGACGTAGGACAGGAATAATGAGAAACATTGTGTGCGTTCAGGAATCTGTAGCTGGTCAGAAGAAAGTAAATTCCTTCCTTAGACGAGGGTCCGCTCTATGGATTGGAAGTGGATCAGGTTCGAATGCTGCTTACTTTAGGGGAGTAAGGGACAGCGATTGGTGTTGGGGGGTGGACAGAGGGACGGGTATAACGTCTTAGGAATCCGACCGATTCCACAGCCGAGAAAACAGAATTCGATCGAGAATGACAAGACAAGAGGCGGCCCATCTTTCTCTCTCTCTCTTCGCGTCCTCCTGTTACGTTCCTCTGGATTCGTGGAATTCGGAGAATCCTGCAGTTTCGTAAATACTACCAAGGCGAAACGGCACCCCTCCTAAAAGGAAATACAAATCTTAGGGGATTCTGAATAGTAAGGACCGATTACACCGTTCCTCTCTCCCTCCCTGATCCTCTTCTTACTTTCAATAACTCGAAAATAGTCGACGATAGAAATTCTCGATGGACGATTAATTACGATTGTCTTCGTTTAACCGCGATCGGATACGTTTTATAATTTTTCAAAAAAGAAAAAAAAAAAAAAAAAAAAGAAAAAAAGACGAAAAAAAGAAAAAGAAAAGAAAAAAGAGATGGAACATTTATCGATTGGAACGATCGTCCTCCGATTGATCTAGCAATGTGTTAAACGTGGAAAACGATGAAATATGTAAGAGATGTATGTACGGGTGTTCGATAAATTTCAACAAAAATTACGTAATACGTTCGTCTAAATCGGCCCTGTCCGTCGATTCCCTCCTCCCCACCCTAAAAAAAAAAAAAGAATTTTCTAACGAGATAACGTTGAGGATCGCCGGCCATCGGGCGGATGAAGTTCGTCGAAAATTTCAGCAATATTGATCCGACAGGAAAGACGACGACGATCATCTCAGAAAAGACAAGCCTCTCCTGTCGACCCTCTCGATCTCTTCGTCCCCCCTCCCCCCTCTCCCTCTCCCGTGTTACACTCCGGTTCATGTTCCTTCCCCTCGTTCCCACCCCCCAATCGACGGTAGGACCTAAAATCGTTACGATTTTGATAGCGGGTATTGTGCACCGGTGACTTAAACGCGATAGACACGACGCGTCAAGAAGGAAGTCAGGAAGTCAGGAAGGAAGGAAGGAAGGAACGAACGAACGAGGAGAAAGGGAAAGATCCTTGACACCTCCTCCACCACCACCATCAGCTTCTCCATCCCCCTCCTCCGGGCGTTGCCCTCCCCCATTATAATTTCTCTCGCCTTTTGTCGTCTACGGAACTGACAGAATTCACGATCTTACGGCATGCGAACGGTGACACGACGCGCTGAGGTTAAGTAGATGCGCCTTGACGAAGTCAATCTAATTAACTTCGAGGCCTCTCTCTCTCTCTCTCTCTCTCTCTCTCTGTCTGTCTGTCTGTCTCTCTCTCTCTCTCTTTCTCTCACCCTTCGCCCTAAATATTGCCTCCTTGTCCTAAATGCGGATCAGCGAATTGCCGGAGACACGTAGGAGGAGCAGGTTGCCACGGTAGAAAGGGTTGACGATGACGACGACTACAACGACGACTATAACGACGACTACGACGTAGTATACCGGCTTCAACGGCACCGTTGTCGTTCGTTGAAAATCGTAGAGAGCAGAAGGCTGGCTCCTCTTTGGTGTCTCACCTATGTATTCGCTAATCTCTCTCTCTCTCTCTCTCTCTCTCTCTCTCTCGTTTGTCCTATCAACGAATAATCACTATCGTACGATTAAACGAATAGTCATCGTTCCATGGTTTTTGACGTTTTAACCATCATCGGCCGTCCATCGTTACTATATAGGGGATATTTTATAACGTCTATACACGTATATTCTATTGGGGTATATCATAATGGAGGGAGGGGGTATATTGGTACATACGTAAAGGTAATGGGTAGGATATACACGTTCCGACGTACGAAAGTGTAGTAATAATAAGAAACATATTTTTCGTACGCACATATATATCGGGTCGTACGGAAGATTCGTGTCGATAATATTTTAATAACAATAATAATAATAATAATAATAATAATAACAATAATGTAACGAGCGTATATTACAATTTTAATCTTCTCCGTTTAAAAATCGACACGAACTTTCCGGACGATTCAATAATACATACATATATGTATAATATAAAAATTCGTCAGAGACGCGCGCGTGTGTGTGTGTGTGTGTGTGTGGGCGTGCGAAGAATCTTTGTGAAAATGTGCATTTACTGCGTTCGGGTCGAGAAGAGGATTAGGAGACCGCGTTCGTTCGTTCGTTCGTTCGTTCGTTCGTTCGTTCGAAGGGTAGTATAGTAGAGACACTCCATTCGCGTTGCGGCTCTACGACGGGTAGGAGGTAGAAGGTGGATCTCTTATTCAATACGGGTGTATTGTTCGCGTCTTATCGTAATATCTCATAATTAATATCTCCGCATTGTTGTATGGATGGATAGGCAGACCTTCGCTGCCAGAGCCAACTGATAGCGAAAGCGTTTGTAGGAGGCAGCTCTCTCTCTCTCTCTCTCTCTCTCTCTCTCTTTCGTCTCTATCCAGTCGCGCATCGTCCTTTGCCATATCTCACTTCCTCTCGAGACCAAAGCCTTGGCGCCTTCTTCGACCGAGTTCCACGAAAGTCCTGTTCTCGGTCCTCGAGACGATCCCAAATGCCGATAAGAGATTGCATATCCTACCGAAGAGTAGAAAGAGTAAGAGAGAGAGAGAGAGAGAGAGAGGGAGGTGGAGGTGGGACGGGGAGGACTAGCACTCCCAAGGAACTTGTCCTTTAAAATCTCGTCGGGATACGACGCGATTCGTCGATATTAACGTTGAAACGATGGCTCTTGAGAAAATTAATTAATCATATTAATAACTACTAAGTCTGAGACTTTATCTATTAGAGCGGAGTAAGAGGTGCGGGGAGGGGAGGGGTGCATTGAGATAGAAGATAAACGATTAATCAAATTAACGAGGTCTATACGAAATTTTCAATAATTACGTCTTAGGAATAAACCATCCATACGACGAGGGACAGAGAGACAGACAGAGAGAGAGAGAGAGAGAGAAAGAGAGAGTGGAGAGTGTAATTAATTCGAGAATAGAATATCAGTGGCTGTAGTTAAGGTAGAGGACATACACGTTCGAGTTGGACGTAAGGAATATGTATCCGTGCCAATAGAGAAATGCTTGCATTTCGACGGTATCATAGAACTGTACATGCATTCAATTACAAAGTGTACGTGTGTATATATATATATATATATATATATATATATATATATATATAGACAGACACACACACACACACCTATACTACCTATACACACCCATATATCTACCTATAAACCATTGGAAGGACTCTTGGTTTTGGTATCTTAGAAGCAACGTTAACATTGAGCTTAGAACCAAGGCGATACGGTGTGCTCCCATGATGGACTTACTTGCTCTCGACTATCCGTCTGTTTATCGTCTGTTCCAAACACTTGTAGAAGCATCTCTCTCTCTCTCTCTCTCTCTCTCTCTCTTTCTTCGTTACCAAGGGTCAGAGAGCGAAAGCTACGGGGATTCGTGTCTTCGGAGTTCAAAGCTTGCTGCTCTCTATTTCTCTCTTTATCTATCTCTATCTCTCTCTCTCTCTCCGTCTCTCTCACACATAGTGGCGTTGGCCCTTCTTCCATCGTATCGCTCCTAATTCCTTTCCCCTTTCCCTCCCCCCCCCATCGTCTCATCTCTCATCTTTGGACACTCGAGACGAGACGAACTCTCGTCGACCGTTAGCCTTTACAAAGGATTGAGATCGAGGAAACGTTCTTACTCTAAATAGTGTTGGTGAATCGTTACTAAGAAATAGTCGTCCTCGTCCTGGTCCTTGGGACAGTTTGGTGGTCCATGGTCCACGATCCACGATCCACGATTCGTCGTGTACAAACGATCCTCGGACTTTGATCCATTAACGTTGGATCTAATTCACGGATGCAACACGATATATAGGATCCTCGTCCTACCCGACGGGCGTGTTAAAGCGAAAAATATCCCTTTGAATAATATTACTGATCGACCTTTTAACAATCCTCGGTGGTTAGTTTGTTTTTTTCTTTCTTTTTTCTTTTACTTGAACAACGAACGGACAATCAATCCATTGTCGCGATATTTTCGATTTTATTGGTATTTTGCCGATCGAATTAGTCTTCGGTGAATATTTTGATTTTGGAGGGAAGAGAAAGGGCACAATATCTGCAACCAAATTCTCGACGGGGTGGTGGAGGGATGGGTGGGGTTTGAGGGAGGGAGGTAATAAACGACGACCGGACGCGTGCTCCGATAACTTACTTTTTCCTTTTACTTGCGTTTTTTCTTTCTTCCTCCGATTGTTCTCTCTCTCTCTCTCTCTCTCTCTCTCTCTCTCTCTTCTCTTTTTTACTTCTTTCGAGGGGAAAGTTTCCTCTCTGTTTGTATATTGTTATCTTAACGAGGTGCAAGTATTTGCTTTTCAGATAAAACCGTGTCTAATAATTCGTGCATTCTCTTCGCGAAACGCGCTTTGATAAATAAATTTGGTTTGATCGTCTACAGAGAAAGACATAGCGAAAGAGAGAAAGAGAGAGAGAGAGAGAGAGAGAGAGAGAGATTGAAATAGAACAGAGGAAAGTAGAAAAGAAAGAGGGGTGGAAAAAAAAACAGAGAGAGAAAATTCATTCGAAATACTACCATAGACTATCCTTGGCTAAGGGTTAAATGCGAATCCGGGAATACTGTGAAAGTCAAGGAGGAGGAGGTAAGGAGGGAGGGAGGGGTCGGGGAGGGTTGAACGATAAGTGGTTGTGTAGTAAAAGCGAGAGAAAAAGAGAGAGAGAGATATGAAGGTAGAGAAGGTAGAAGAAGAAGCGGGGGTGGGCCGTGTGTTGTTCGGTCCGCTAGCACTTTGGGGCTATCTTTCTTCAGGTGGTTTTCGAGGCGTACGAATCCGCGAGGAGCGAGACACGAGAAGGCCGACGTTGGAATTGGGGGGTGGCAAAAGGAAGATAAGGCGAATCAAACCGTAAATAACTGCGAGAACGGCGGAAAGGAAAGTACGCGTGGGCGTACGAGGGAGGAGAGGGTGGGGTTGGGGACGATCGGTGGAAGGAGGAGGAGGAGGGGTATGAAGGTGGGACGACGCCTCGCCAGCTGCAAAACTCGCCGAGTTTTATAGTTGAATCGCATGACTCCGAATCTCCATACATTCCATGTATTCTCTCTCTCTCTCTCTCTCTCTCTCTCTCTCTCTCTATCTCTATCTATCTATCTCCATCTCTCTCTTTTACTCGCTAGCTTTTTGCTCGATTTTCCTCCACCTTTTACTTCTTCACCCTTTTTCCCTTTCCACCGCAGAACCACCATCACCACCACCACCATCACCACAACTACCACCACCGACTACTCTACCATCCATTCCAGGTTTCATATCTATTTTTATATCACCGTGGCTTTCTACGAGCCTCGGTCTACCCTCTACTCCCTTCTCTCCTCTCCCCTCTCTCCGTACACCATCCCCCGCCGAGTTCACCTTGCCACCCTAGGAGGAGAAGGAGGAGGGGAGGAGTAACTGTATACGTTTGTACCACGTTCGAAAGGGTGTCCGTGTGTACGCCCGGAAGTCTACCGTTGAAGGGAGGGGAAGGGCGTGGGGAGGGGAAATGGAAGAAGATAGAAAGAAAAATAGTGAGGAATAAAGAAAGAAGAATAGAAAGAAGGAAAGAAAGAAAGAAAGAAAGAAAGAAAGAAAGAGGATACGATTAATTCCGTATTCCTAGATATTTTTCTATGGTCCGTACACGCCACAGGGCCGTACTTTATCCTAACGTCGTGGCAAATATTAGCGGGTGGTATAAAATACCATCGAGCTAGGAAAGTGTAGCGAGAAAGTGGAAATAAAAGTCTTGGGAAAAATTTCTTCTTTTTCTTTCTTTTCTTTACTTTTCTTTTTTTTTTCTTTTTCTTTTTTTCTTTAATTCCACGACGAATAAATATGGTTTACCGTAAAACACGCGATAGGTGTGCAAACTGTGTAGTATGATACTCGAAGAGGGATATAATAAACTTCGTTGCCAGTTTGAAATATCGCTCGATGGGTTTATTTTTCTTTCTTCTTTTTTTTTCTTTTTTTAATATCGTTCAGTCGTTCCCCCACGCGTTATAACTAGATGCCATTTTAATGGGGATCGTACGAACGCGAAGGGAGTTACGTGTAGTAAGCAAGAAAGTAGTTCGTCGACGACGGGGTATTAGAAAAAAGAGCAAGAAGACGAAGACGAAGACGAAGAAGAAGAGGAGGAGGAAGAAGAAGAAAAGAAAAAAGAAAAATGTTCAGGTGAAATCGGTATTGAAAGAGAAGGTAAAATCTTTTGAAGGAATGGCAGAGGGTAGATGGGGGCGGGGGTTGGTGGGAGAGGTGGCCGAGGGATTGTTGGCAACGGATCGTGGCAGTGCTGCCTGCGGAAGCCGCCATCGAGGGGGTGAGGTACGAGGTGGGTGGGTGGGTTATAAGGGAAGCAAACGGGGAAACGTAGGGGCAGGATAAAATGCAGGCCGAACTCGGCGCACACTAATGCCAAAAGTTTTAACGAGTTTGAGTGATTGCGGTCGATGTAACCGCAACAATAATAGCAATAGTAATAATCATGCCACTGCTCCGAGGCGGTACCAACTTATCGCGATGCTCGGTTATAAAAGGCCCGCTTTGTAGCGAACCAACCACCTCCCGCTCACCCACCCACCCAATCCACCAACACCATCAACACCATCACCATCACCACCACCACCGCCGCCACCAACAGCACACCACCGAACCGTTTCCACCTTCTCTACCTTTTCTCTCTCGCTCTCCCTCCTCTTCCTCCTCCTCATCCTCCTCCTATTTCTTCCTTTAACCGTGGCTCGTTTTGCCACTCGAGAACAGGAGGAATTTTTACGGACGGAAGAAAAGAAATCGTTCCTACCGGTATAAACGGCGAAACCAAATTTACATTCTCCCACTAAAGCTGATAGCCATCGAATGAGAGCGTATAGGTGTCCGTATCTGTCTCTCTCTCTCTCTCTCTCTCTCTTTCTCTCTCTCTCTCTCTCTCTCTGGTGCGTGCATGCAGGCGTATACGCGTATCCCTCTTCAAGTCTCTACGATAATTGATAAAAGGGATAAATGCGACGGGAACGTTCGATATTTCGATATTTTCTCGGTTGATAATAATTCTCTTTCGCGAGCGAATCGATCGTAAAATTTATTAATTATCGATGGTGTGACGATGATCGAAGGTTATCTTTTTTTTTTTTTTTATACGATGAATAAATTTTGTTTTTATGGTTTATAATTTGGCATCGTACCGATCCCGGATATCGGCCAGAGCTTTGGTCTTTCGTTTTCTTTTTCTTTCGTTTATTTTTCTGTTTTTTCTTTTCTTTTCTTTTCTTCCAAGTGATCGATCCACACCCCTTTTTCATCCCCGAGAACAATAATCTTGTCTACGAGTTAATATATCGTTTATAGGGAGCGTGCGAAATAGAGATGAGTCGGATAAGGATGAGAGAAAGCTAAAACCGATATGAAATTCTAACGTGATAGAAAAAGATATATATATATATGTATATAGAAAGAGAGAGAGAGAGAGAGAGAGAGAGGACAGAAAAAAGACGTACGGTCGTGAGAAAGTTAAAGTTCGAGGGTGAGTAAGTCAGTGGGAGGGAAAGAGTCGAACCGATACATCACTTCGTTCACAATGTCGGACGGACTCGGCCAAAATAGCAATTACCTTTCCGGAATCAAATGAAATAAAATTGCATTATCTGGCATGCCATTGTACGATCAATCATACGTACCGTCTTCCACTACGATTTCCTTTTTCGAGAATTGTTTATACTTTTCCAAGAACGGCGATTGGCCTTACGTTCCAAGTATCAAACAAACAAATTAATAAATAAATAGATAAATATATATATATACATATATATATATATATATATATAAAATTTTATTAC
This sequence comes from Dolichovespula sylvestris, assembly GCA_918808275.2. Taxonomy (NCBI): domain Eukaryota; kingdom Metazoa; phylum Arthropoda; class Insecta; order Hymenoptera; family Vespidae; genus Dolichovespula; species Dolichovespula sylvestris. Next base: position 4,141,623 of record OU964977.1, read on the forward strand.
AATTTATTTTATTTTAACGATCAAATTCTATTCGATGTCCGATTATTTTATAAAAAAATCCACTTTTTGATAATCATTTATATATATATATATATAATAATAATAATAATAATAATAATAATAATAATAATAATAATAATAATAATAATAATAATAACAATAATGATGATGATAACGACAAAAAGAACTCAGGAGAGATATTTTTCCAATTTGAGATAGAATCGATTGTACGAGAGATACACTAACGCATTACGGTAGAGTGAGAGAAAGAAAAAGAGAGAAGAAGGTCGTAGAAGAAAAGTGAAAGAGGAATAGAGTGCTGGATTGCGAGAGGATGGGAGGGAGGCGAGGGTGGATGGGTAGGAGCGACGAGTTCCGCGGCAAATTTCCATTTAGAATCGGCCCAACGAATAGGCAGGCGTTGTAGTCGTCGTCGTCGTCGTCATCGTCGTCGTCGTCGTCGTCGTACTCGTCGTCGTCGTAGTCGTAGTCGTCATAGTCGTCGTCGTGGAGTTGGTTAGCGTTAATTGTAATGCTTTTTGGCCCATACGCGATTACACGATGAAATAATCCCTCATTTATGAGTTAAGTGGTCTGTGGAACTCGACGGCGCTTCTGATGAAATGCTCGTGGCGAGTGTACGCCGCCAGTTCTGAGGGTCGTTGACGAGAGAAGGAAAGAGAAACAGAAAGAGGAAGAGAGAGAGAGAGAGAGAGAGAGAGAGGAAGGAAGGAAGGAAGCAAGAGAAGGGTGGGAATGATGGAAGAGAGGGGTGGAAGGTCAGAGGGTACATACGGCATAACCGCGTGACTCTACGTCGAGCTGAACCTTTGCTCGCATTATAATTACATTCTACCATCCGTAAAATTGCAAATAATTAAGATCCGGTCGATTCAAGAGAAATAGAGAGAGAGAGAGAGAGAGAGAGAGAGAGGGAGGGAGAGGGAGGGGGAAATTCGTGCAGGCTCTTTCATATTTTATCCTATATTAAATTTTTTGTAAATACTTATACACGTTCGTACAATTAAACAAAACGTAACACCGAACGATCGGATAGATATCCGTTGATCGTGCGATTAGAAATTTAGGAAAAGTTTATTTTATTGTTACTTTATTCTCTCCTTCTCCTCTTCTGTCGTTGAAAACACGGGAATAAGACGGGGAGACGAGAGTTTATTCGAAAAATGTCGTAATATCGGGTACGTCGAAAGTAAGAATTGGATGATAGATGCAGACAATATGGCATCATATATCTTTTATCCCTGTCGGTTGAGAATTAAGCTTATACTCCTTCGCGACCAAATATCTTCGGCAGTTGTCACGTACCGTGCGAGTCACCACCACCACCACCACCACCATCACCATCACCACCATCACCACCACCATCACCGTCCTTCTCTCACGGGAACCCCCGCCACCCTTGGCCATCCCTTCACTTTCACCGAACTCTCCCTATCTTACTCTTATTCTTCTCTCTCTCTCTCTCTCTCTCGCTCCCCTCTTCCGTTTCTTGACAGTTTTGCAAAAGAAAGAGACAAAAAGATGACGAGGGAAATGGAAAGAAGATAGAAAGAAAGAGAAAGAGAAAGAGAGAGAGAGAGGGAAGAGTGATAAATAATACCACCCGATTCCGTTGTTTCGAGCAGAACCGCCACAGTTATACGAATAAACGCCTGTCTTATGTGAAAATACTACCCGGGCGCATATATGCGTACGCTTGCGTATGTTATATGAAAAATATATATATATGTATATATATATATATATATATATATATATATATATATAAATACTTTTGTACTTGTACACACGTGGAACGCATATAGGCGCCAGTGCGCGCGCGCTATAGCGAACAGTGCTCGTATGTACGACAAAGACTTATGCCATTGTCCTTCTGCCTGCTCTGCTCTTTCCGAGACAGTCTATATAAAGGAGAAAGGAACGTTCGCGCTCGCGAGAAAAAGAGCCGCGAAAAAAAGCGAGAGAGAGAGAGAGAGAGAGAGAGAGAGAGAGAGAGAGAGAGAGAGAACGAGAAACGGACAGACAGAGACAGCGTCCTTTGTACTCTCGTGTGTACCCCTTTTTCTTCTTCTCTTCCTACCCTCTAGCCCCACCCCAATACCCGTATAGCTTTCTCTTTCTCCAGTTTTCCCTCTCGCACTGATACTCCCACCACCGTTTCCACCACCCACCTATCTCGATCTTTCTCGAACCTTTTCTTTTCTCTCTCTCTCTCTCTCTCTCTCTCTCTCTCTCTTTCACGTAGGTACGCGGATCTATCTCTTATTCGCGCTCGTCCATCGGGCTGGCTGTGTTTGCCGGTACGTATAGACGACGACCACCATTAGTGGCGGTGTAAAAGGTATATTGGAAACGCGCTTGAATCTTTAGAAAGAAGCTCGGAAGGGTGGTGTTATATAGCTAGTGTCGACGATTTTTAAGGCATATATCTCTCTCTCCCTCCTCTTCCGTACTTCACTTTTCTCTTTATCTCTCTCTCTCTCTCTCTCTCTCTCTCTCTCTCTCTCTCTCTCTCTCTCTCTCTCTCTCTCTCCGTAACTATCCATCTATAGGATATATCATCTTTCGTGAATACGCATGTGCGCGCCTTTTTGCCAGCGGGCAATTTTTGCGCTCAAAACGTGACTATCGTATCGAGTCTCGCGAGTCGGAGTTTTTATTGAGAATCCTTTTGACATTATTCAAGTAGGGCGGGGAGAGGGGGGCGGCGGCGGGGTTGAAAACAAGTTTTTGAACGGTTAATGATCGATCGAGATTTCACGTTCGTTTGCACGATCTTTGATCTTTGAAACGTAAATATAAAGCGATTATGATAAAAAGTGAGTTAATCGTGTTCGATCGTTCTTTCGTTCTTTCGTTCGTTCGTTCGTTCGTTCGTTCGTTCGTTCGTTCGTTTAATAATAATCGTTTATACGTACGTACGTACATACGTTTAAACGAAAATAGGCCGAAAATAGAATCGTACCAGCGCGATCGTACTTTAGCTACTTAAGCTCGATAATTACCGATTTCAATCTATTGCCCCACCTCCCCTCCCCCCACTAAGCGGTACTCGCTAATAAATAATCGAGCCCCGTACAGTCGGCCGGGCCGGGCTGGGCTCGTCGGGTTGGCTTTTCGTGCATCGCTGATCCCGAACGATGCACGGTCAGACGATTGCATGTTCCGCATTGATAGGTACAATGCGACGTGATTGTACCAATCATGCGATATTATAATCAATAATACTCGCTATTAAACCCCTAACTATGCACGACTGCTTGCTTGCTTGCTTGCTTGCTTGCTTGCTCGCTATACCAACGGCTACCAATACAGAGCCAACGATGCACCATATAACAGGTATGGCGCGCCATTAACGATACAGTGATTCTCATTTTGTTTCGTATTATCGTATTATTGTTAAAGGTATAATAATCCCGACGTTTTCGATCCATAGAAATTAATTATAATACGTGCAAGGGCATCCATTTTAACTACGGTTATCATCATAAATTTTGCGATGATGGTTTAAAATCTATATCTATCTATATACACGTACATAGAGAGCTAGAGAGAGAGAGAGAGAGAGAGAGAGAGAGAGAGAGAGATTTTGTTACGAGTCATACATATACATACATACACACGCTTATATATGATGTAAAATAGCATCGATATATGAAATTTACGAACCATGAAAGTTCAGATTGACGAGTTTGACGCAATAACATTTGCACTATTCTATATAATTCGTAATACGCAAAAGATAGATAGATAGTTTATATATATATATATATATATATATATATATATATAAACAAAGAAAAATTTGAGAAATAGACACACGATAACAATGTTTATACTTATAAATGATAATTGAACCTGAGTACATATTCTTGAAAGACCTTTAAATATCTTTACAGATAACACTACATTGATTTATTCGCGGGATATCAAAACAAACTGATCGTAGCGAAATACAAAGAGAGAGAGAGAGAAAGAGAGAGGGAAAGGTGAACTACGAACGGTTGAGGATCTCTGGATAAGAGCAAGTAAATAGAAACAGGCAGTACCAGCCAGTGCTCGGTGGAAAGCGAGTGTAAGAGAGTCCTTTCAACGTTTCTTTAACGCAACTGTCTTCTTTTGCTCTTCTTCTATAGACGCATAGATCGTATGATACCTACGTTGAAAAGGAGTGGGCGGCGGTGGGTGCCTTTAGGGATGAACAAAAAAAGGAAGAAAAAAAAAGAAAGGGAAAACAGAGAATGAGATCGTTTCGAATCGCGTTCTCGTTACAACATCCGTGTGTGTACCACCATCTTTATCCAGACGTTGAATTAACGTCTATCGTCGAAGGATCGATTTTCTAACGGAATGAAAAAGAACGGAGTCTGTCTGCCCATTAACGCCCACCTCTACATGTATGTATGTATATATATATATATATTTTATGTATTTACGTATGTATTTATGTATGTATGTACGTACGATTCTCGTGAAATAAAAAAGTAGAAAAAAGAAGGGACGAATGTAAGTAGATATAAAGGATGATAGTAGCGGGTGGGAAGGGGGGAACACTCGTAACAACCTAAAGCTTTAGAAGGACGCGTTTTAATCGGCGGAATAGTTGGGAGGGAAGAACCTGAAGCGTCGTCATTAACTGCCAATCACTGCCATTCACTCGCTTCGAGAGATAGATGCATATATATATATATATATATATATATATATATATATATACACACATATATATCCTATCTACCTATAGGATATATCTATAGAGAGGAAAAGTGTAGATAGGATCGAGTAATAAAACGAGATGAAACGTTAAACAAGATAGATAGATATAAATAGATAACATATTTAATATAGATTACATGAGTAATTAGTTAACATATTTATTCATTTATTTATTTATTTATTTATTTTTATTTTTCGTAAAAAAAGAAGATGAAAAAAAGAAAAATGCGCTCGATACCGGGTATTATCTCGACTCACGTTCTCTCATATTTCTTTAATCGCCACTCGTTAGAATTTAATGAGGTAGAGAGAGAGAGAGGTAGAGAGAGAGAGAGAGAGAGAGAGAGAGAGAGAAGGAAAGAAAGAGGCCGTGGATTCAATGCCTCTGATTTTTCACAGAGTTTTAATATTTCGCGTTTCACGGAAGAAAACTTTTTTAGTCGACGTAAGAGCCATCCTTTGAATATACATTTTTCTGTTGAAACTGGCAAAGAAAGAAGGGGCTGTGTGGGGCCAAGAGAGAAAGAGAGAGAGAGAGACAGATAGATAGAGAGAGAGAGAGAGAGAGAGAGAGAGAGAGAGAGAGAGAGAGGAGAGAGATCGTTAGTATAATATACTTTAAACGCAAATCTATGAACCGCGCGATAAGTCGAACATTTTAATCTCGCATTGCGTCGAGTTAAACGCCCAAGAAGCTCATGTTTTTAAATCTCCAAATTAATAACAAGCAAACTCGAACGAACTCTTTGACGTCGGGGGGTGAGTGTACCAGGCGCGAGCATGGTTGCTGGGCGAGTCATAGTTGCGGTACAAAGAGAGGGGTAGGAGCGACAAAATACGAAGGGGGTTTATAAGAGAAGAGAAACGTAGAGAGAGAGAGAGAGAGAGAGAGAGAGTGAGAAGGTCGAGAAAAGAAAATTAAAATTACCTCCTGGTAGAAGTTACAAGAGAGACGAATAAGGAAAAGAATAGGGAAACGTGGCGACGCTTATGAATTATCATTTTTATCGTACGGTGCTACCCCTTCTCTCTTTCTCTCTCTCTCTCTCTCTCTCTCTCTCATCTTCCACCCATTCGCCGACGGCCTCCTAGAACCACTCGAATTTTTATTGAGCACTCTCTCTCTTTTTCTATTTCTCTCTCTCTCTCTCTCTCTGTCTCTCTCTGTTACTCTTTCTCTATCTCTATCTCTTTCTCTTTCTCTCTCCGTCCTCCTAATTAATTCTGAGAATTAATTAACAGCGACAGACGCATTGTCTCGATTCTGTCCTGTCGCTATTGACATAGAGAAACGAAGATACAGGATGAAAGAGAGACAGAGAGAGAAAGATAGATAGATAGATAGAGAAAGAGAGAGAGAGAGAGAGAGAGAGAGAGAGAGAGAGCGACGCTCGGTTTTACTTCGTTAACGATTTCTACGTTCGCTCAGACGTTAACTTTTTCTAACAAATAGGAAAATTAAAGCCCCCGTGTGTCCATGCGCCCGTTCGCTTTCCGTCTCTTTTCACGGACGTAACTCCGTTCTGACGGGTATTTAGTTACGACTTTTTTATAATTAATACCTCGGGTGGTACATTAAGTCGCGAAATAGAGGAGAGAGCGAGATAGCAAGAGACAGACAGACAGTGGGAGAGAGGGAAACTGAGCGAAAGAGAAAGAGAGAGAGAGAGAGAGAGAGAGAGAGAGAGAGAGAGAGAGAGAAGGGTGGTAATAGGGGGCAAAGGAAAGAAAAAGAGGAGGAGGAAGAAGAAGAAGAAGAAGCGTTTAGTAAAATAAATACGAAAACGGTGTGTTGCTCGAATGGTACGGTGGAACGGACAGTGACGTAGGCGACGTGTAGTCCCACGAACTTTTACGCCAACTACCGAACTAGCTTGGGTTTTTCTCCTTGCAGGAAGCTTCCCCCCATTTTCGTCTCGAACGAGCAGCAGCAGCAGCAGCAGCAGCAACAGCAGCAGCAGCATCGGCAGCAGCAACAACAGCAGCAGTAATAGCAGCATCGGTACAACCCGTATCAGGCATCGGTATCAGCACCAATACCACAGTATCAGTTCCGGTAACAGTATCAACTTCTGCCGGCTATCTCCTCCTCCATATTTCTCTCTCTCTCTCTTTTTACTCTTAACCTTCTCTCTCTCTCTCTCTCTCTTTTTCTCTTTTTCTCTCTGTCTCTCTCATCTTTACTACGAAATAACAAGTAGCAACAGAGGTCAATTATAATGGAAGATTACGTGGCCGCGCTATTCCGCTTCGCAGCAGTTATAAATAGCTACAAAAGAGTATGAGAAGTCCCTCGGAAGTATTAACCTGAAGAGCCATTGGGAAAACTCTCGTTATACCTACTCGGAAACAAGGAAGGCAAATAATTGGAGAACGAGAGAACGCGAGAGTGAGTGAGTGAGCGAGAGCGAGAGCGAGAGAGAGAGAGAGAGAGAGATTGAGTGAGTGAGTGAGTGAGTGAGTGAGTGAGAGAGAGAGAGAGAGAGGAAAACAAAAAATAAAAGGATGGACGGCGAGGTTGATAGGGGGAAAGGCAACACAGTTTTCTTTCTACAACGGGGAGCGGTGTTTATACGCATCGTTTGAAAGCAATCGCTTTCACGGATCTTCCGACGAGAGAGGAGAAATTTTCTCTTTGAGAAATTAATAAAATGATTCGATCATGAACAGACAAAAAAAGGCGACCGAGAAAGAGAGAGAGAGAGAGAGATGGGAGGGTGAGGGGTATGAGAAAAGCAGATAGAGTATATATATATATATACTGAAGAATCTCGGTCGATAAGTACAAAATCGTCTTTTATTCCTCCGTTAGACTCGGTTAACAGGATATTTCTTCGAGCTCGCTGAAAGACGGCCATAGAACTTTTACCATCCTCCACAGTCTCTCTCTCTCTCTCTCTCTCTCTCTCTCTCTATCTATCTATCTATGTATCTATCTCTGTCTGTCTGTCAGTCCGTTCGTTTCTCTCTTTCTCTTCTTCATCGTCAGTACTCGTGGATTACTCGGGGAATAAAGTACAACAATACGAATTGTGGATTGTGTTCGGGGACCGACGTCATCGTCGTCGCTCGGTCTCTGGGTGGAGGAAGAGGAGGAGGTAGAGGAGGTGGAGGAGGTAGAGGAATAGGAGGAAGAGGATCGTCGTCGTCGACGACGACGACGACGACGACGATGACGACGACAGTGGTGGCAGCCAGCCTATTTACTCGGATAACGATGCTCCGGTTGACGGCGAATCGGTTCCTCTCTTTTTCTCTTTCCTTCTCCCAACGGCATAAGCTCGCCCCCTATTGTTCCGCCATAAAAATGTCAGTTGGCGAATCTATAGTTAGGCGCCACAAAGAACACAATGAAAGATGTATGGAAATAGCCAGATAGAGGCAGCCTGGCTACCATCGCCACTGTCGTAGTCGTCGTCGTCGTCACCACCACCACACCACCATCACCACCACACCATCACCACCACCACCACCACCACCACCAACGTCAGTAACATCACCACCGTCGCCACTGATATCGCCGCCGCCGCCTCCGGCAGCCACTCGAATGCACTTGTCGTGTACATTTAAACGATGGTAATGAACCATTGTTGAGAATTATCAATCCTACGTCAAGCTTGCTAGCTTGCTTGCTTGCTTGCTTGCTTGCTTGCTTGCTAATTATCAACGGAGAACCCGTGCTCCAACGCGGATGTCGAGTGACTTTCTTCTTCGTCCGACAACGTCCTTTCGACCAATTTTCCATCCTATTCTTTTCTTCGCAATCCATCCCGCACTTAACTCTCTCTCTCTTTCTCTCTCTATCTCTGTTTATCTCTTTCTCTTTCACTCTTTCTCTTATTTCTCCGATTCGGTAAGGATCTTTTTTGTTCTTTTTCTTGTTTCATTTTCTTTCTCCTGCAAACCCCTTTCGCCAAGTACTCAAGACCTTCATTGGCAATCCTTAGAGTTTATATATTACGTCGAAACGTCGAAACGTCGAAACGTCGTCCAAGGATATTTCTATTTCTTTCATTAATCGAGAAAGAATTCGAAGGGCAAGCGAGGAATTTTTTAACGAGAACGACTCTCTCTCTCTCTCTCTTTCATTCCGATTCGTTTTGAAAGAAAAAGAAAAGAGTAGACGAAGAGGAGAAATGAAAAAGAAGGAATCGTACGCACAGCTACGCGGCCTGATAAAGGGTATCGCATTCGTCCGATGATCTCTTTACGTCTTCCTTATCTTAATTATTCCGGAAAAGAAGTTAATTAGTTCTTTTTTTATTCTCTCCTCCTTTTCACCCCCACATTCATCAAAGGCAAACGATATATATATATATATTTATATTCTCCGTTGTTGGAAGGGAATCGGCGAGAAAAATTCTTCGAACGTTTCCGCGTCCGACTCTTGTTTTATTTTTACGCATACCATTGAGAAATCACGGAATGCAGCGAAATATATACCAAATCCAATTAACGTAACGTGCCACGATCGATCAATGAATAACTCGCTTTAGGCTCGTTCAGTTATTATTATTATTATTATTATTATTATTATTATTATTATTATTATTATTATTATTATTATTAATATTGATTAATTAATCATTATAACATAAAAAGCCGGTATATCAGTTTATGATTACGATCCGTTTTACTTCCATATCGAAATGAAAACGTTGTTTGCGATTTCGATTGTATTTCCCACTTCCCTTTCCCTTCTCCTACCCCTCTCTCCCCGCCTATACACTGCTCACTCACCCCTTCATTTTTTTTTTTTTTTCGTTAATCTAGAGAACGTTGCGATACATGTATATGAACTGTCCGAGAATGATGTTCGCGAGTTTACAATAAAACACTTCGGATCGTTCGGGAACGAAGGACAAGAAGATTTTGTTAACCCCCATAGAAATGAGCGAGCGTTACCATCGTGCGTGCACGCGCAAACCTCCTCCCCGTCAACACCCTCCTCCTCCTCCTCCTCCTCCTCCTCCTCCTCCTCCTCCTCCTCCTCCTCCTCCTCCTCATTCTCCTCCTCTTCTCTCTCAGCCTACTCTTTCGTCTCCCACCATCACCATCACCACCACCACCATCACCATTGCCACCATTGCGACTACCGTGTACCACCACCATCACGAGCATCACTGCCACCTACGTCCTCCGACGGTATCCAACACCGTAGGGAGTAAACAGGTGTTGGCTGACGGCCGTACACGCGGTTTATACGCGTCACCCCTTGCGCTCGTGCGAATGCGTGCGAAAAGGGTGGAAGCGCGCGCGTATCGGGGGGAGGGGTTGGGGTTGCTCCAGGAAATGTAGACGGAAAGCGGAGCGTGATAGAGTATGCGAAAAAAAAAGAAATGGAAAGAAAAGAAAAGGAATAAAAAAAGGAAGGAAAAGGGAAAGAGAGAGAGAGAGAGAGAGAGAATGAAAGAATGAGAGAGAGAGAGAGAGAGAGAGAGAGAGAGAGAGAACAAGAAAATGTCAAAGAGAGAAAGACTCTTTCGACAGTGGCGAATTTTTCCGCGTTAAAAGAAATTGTAATTAAGCTTGAACAACGACGAGTGACAACGCTCGTTTCATCCCCCTCTCTCTCTCTCTCTCTCTCTCTCTCACTCTCATTTTTTCTTTTTTTTTACGTTCCTTCTCTCTCTCTCTCTCTCTCTCTCTCTCTCTCTCTTTCTCTCTCGTAATTCTTTCTTCGACAGGTTCTCGTGGCGCGTAGCAAATAAATGAATTTTATACGAACGAACGAATTATATACCGCTCGTTCCGCTTTTATATCCCTCATTCTCGTGTAATTAATCGTCGATCGATACGATGAAAATACTCTATTTAATTCGTGGGGTTTATTAATGCTCAATGACGGAGGGGGAGGTTGGGGGTGGGAGGGTTTTCTTTCAATGAAAACGACAAATTAATTGTCTAGAGAGGTGTTATCGTCTGTATGAAAATAAAATAAAATAAAATAAAGTAAAAAAAGACAGAGAGAAAGAGGGGAGAGAGAGAGAGAGAGAGAGAGAGAGAGAGAGAGAGAGAGAATAAATTCGTACAGCCGCATGTAGCAAATATTTTCTCACGGCGTTTTTTCTTTCTTTTTTAATTTTTTTTTTTTTAATTCTCTTTTCCTGTTTCTTTATTTTTTATATACATATATATATATATTTTTTTTGTACTTTTCTCTTTACGGGTACGAGAATCCTGACAGCAATAAGTCTATGTATTTAGAGGCACACGTTACTATATGTATGTATGTATGTATGTATGTATGTATGTATGCATCGTAGTATGCATCTAGTCGTTCATACGAGAGTGTCATTGGAGTAGAGTCGATTTGCAAGGCGAACGTGCATCGGTGCTCGGAAGCATCCTTCTTTTCGCATCTACGCGACAAAGGGTGTTTTTAGAATATTGATATCGAAGCTGAGAGTCGTTGCGCAGTGCGCTGCGCTGCTCTACGTTGCATCGCGTCGTTTCGCGTTGCGTCTGGGTTGCGTTGCGTTGCGTTGCGCTACGTTGCGCTAACGGCGGTTTCGCTTTGAACATTCGAGATTCGCGCGTGAAGTGCAACAACGCGCGAGCTGCCTTTTTGACTTTCTTTCTTTCTTCCCATTTTCTCTCTCTCTCTCTCTCTCTCTCTCTCTCTCCCTTTTTTTTTGTTGCCTTCTTTTCTTTTCATCTTCCAGTCGACGCGATTTTCCGTTCCATTTCTCGTTCTCGCGAAAACCGCGTCGTCGAAAAACACGCCGCGACGAGAATGCGGGACAACGCGTTTGCGTTTTTCCTGTTTTTTTTTCTTTATATATATATATATATATATATATATATATATATATATATATATATATATAAAGAAAATTCGATCCCGATGAAAGAGATTTGCCCCGAAATTACACATTGAAAATCGCAAAATAGTTTATTCCAATATGTGCGCTTTATTTTATCAATTTTCTTTCTTATTTTGTCTTTCCTTTTCAAATCGTTCGTTCATACGTACGCGCGTATCTCTTACGTATAATTAATAACGTTGATTATAGAGTGTCGTTAAAGAACTGGCATATACGAATGGCAAAGCAAACGAACGTCGCAGGATTTAAGTAAGATGATAGAGAGGAACCTTTTTGTATTTCCATTACTTAAAACAAATCAATATTTTCAATATCTCCAAATGGAAAGAGAAGCCAGCCAGTCAGCCTCCTTCTCTTCCTCCATCTCCTCCTCCTCCTCCTCCTCCTCCTCCTCCTCTTCCTCCTCCTCCTTTATCCGTGACACTCAGTTCGCGTCGCCTCCGCTCTCTTTGCTTCGACTACTGTCTACTTTCGGTATTTTCTTTTCTTTTCTTTTCTTCTTTTTTTTTTTTACTTTGCCATGCCTTCCTTGCCTTTGCTCTCTTCGCTTTTGCTTTCTTTTTTGTCTTTTTTTTTTTTTTTTTATTCTTGACGACGCCGGGGTAGGTTTGGAGCATGAAGAGCATCGAATATGCGGCCCGACAATAAAAAGATGTTAGCGGTTGAAAACAAGACCCTTATTCGAGTAGCAATCGGTTAGAATCAGCCCCTAAGATGAGAGAAGAGAGAGAAGAGAGAGAGAGAGAGAGAGAGAGAGATGGAACGAAGGACTCGTGCAATTTCGTAAATGGGAATTGGCGATATATCGGACGACGTGAAACGGTGGGAGGGTGGGAGGAAAAGAAAGAGAGGGAGAACGGGAGGGTTGTAAAGAGAGACGCTATTCGTTCTTTTCGTTGTAATAATCTTCAAAAAAAAAAAAGAACTTCTTTTGATTTCGCTGCACGATTTTTTTCAATGAACTCTCATGTTAATTATATTAATTATTATCGTGCGATATCGCGGCTGCATACGTGATATTACGTATATGTACCTTTTCAACGTGTTAGGTAACCAACTTCGTTCATTTATTTGTTCGTATCATCTGGGACAGGTAATTAGGTATTGTTAAGCGTTCATATATCGTTTATCCTTTTTTATTTATTTAAGTATTTATTTTATTTTCATTCTTATTTTTACCAAGCTAAAGAGAAAATAAATTCAACGATAGATATTGTATGTAATGTAATGTGTATACCTAATTGTTAATTACGGAAATATTCTTTACCATTTATTTTTTTTCTTTTTCCTCTCTTTTCTATTTCATCCTTTCGAAAATTATCTTGTTTTCCTTTTCATTAAGTTTCTTTTTGTTTAATCGCAAAAGATTATCAATCCGATAGATCGTACGACGAGAATATATATTACGTTTTACGAAAGGATCCAAAGGTAAAGGGTTTTTCAAAGATCCTAAGATCTTTGTGGGTGTGTGAGAGGTGGGTAAAGGTGGGACAGTAGGGGTTGTGGAGGTGGGAGAGAAAGAGAGAGAAAGGGTATACGGTGGAAAAGAAATGAGAGTGGTCCGAGAGAAAGGAATTAAAGGCAATGACAAATTCACGTCGTGCAGATAATTGGAATAAATAAAGGATAATAGAGGGTGGGTTTGGTTTCGTAGGAAGTGCAAGAAGAACGCGGAGAAGATGGCGGAAGTGAAGGAGGATGAGAAGGATGGGGAGAGAGGAAAGAAGGGGGTAGTACAACCCCTTGACATCTGTAATTAAATGAAAACAAAAAGAAAGTAATCGTATACCTCTACCAGCGGCAGGGGTTGGCGGACAGTTAGGGTGGTGGTACTGGCGATGGTGGTGGTGATGGTGGTGGTGATGGTGATGGTGGTGGTGGCTAACGTTAAGGGGTCTGAAATGAGAAAATCAGATAGGGAGGAGAGACAATGCCATCTTGTCTGTCCAAGAATGAAATGTCACCGACCGGAAACGGACGAGCGATTCGTTTGGATCGTCTTCTTCTTCCGGATCGTCTTTATATTCCGAGAGAGACTCTCTAAACGTCCCACCCACGTTCCTATCTCTTCCACTGATTTTACCCCACTCCCTTTTTCCGCTCCTTTCTCACTGCCTGCCTTCTCGCTCGATCTCTATCATTTTTTTTTGTTCTCCTTTCGTGAAAGAAGAAGGAGAAGGAGAAGAAGAAGAAGAAGAAGAAGAAAAAGGAACCTTCCGTCTAAAGATATTCATTATGCTAAAGAAAAAAGATTTCTGGGATGAGATATGCAGGTATTTATATCGGTTTATCTATAATTGTCGAGTGTTGAGATATCGTTTACCTTTTTATTTATTTATATATTTTTATATTTGTATTTTTAATTATTCCAAAGAGAGATAATAGTTCTAGGACGATTATGGTATGCATATTCAAATCGTTAAGTCTTGAAATATTCTTTACTTTTTATTCCTACTTTTTTTTTTCATTTCGAAAAAAAGGAACACGCATATCTCTCTCTCTCTCTCTCTCTCTCTCAGTTCCTCCAAATGTAGAAATACGTATCGAGAGGAAAATGCATTCATCCATCGTTCCGAGAACATTTATCGGTACGTAACGCACCCCCGCGAGCTCCTCGCCATTCGATTCCACTTTCGTCGGAGAGACGATTTCGCGAGAAACAAGGAGGAAGAAGTTAAAAATAAAAAAGAAGAAAAAAAAAAAAAACGAAGAAAAAAAGAAACGAAAGAAAAGGAGGGAAAAAAAAATCACTCTTCCCACAATTTTGCAGAACAATGTCAAGCGTTCGTTCGTTCCTCCGACGGCGGCATTGCTATTAGCCACGGGCGATAAAATCGATTCGACTCGAGCGTTTCGCTTCGGCACAAAATCGCTTTAAAACTAATGCATGGCCGACTCTCGTGTTCGATTTGGTTCCCTGTCCGTGACAGTGACGTATAGTTTTTGAAATCGCACTGGCCCGTTATTCTCGTTCAAGCCGCCGCCGCCATCCCCCTCCACCTCCACCTCCACCTCCACCTCCACCTCCTCTCCCGCTTAATGCGTGTCCCATTCTTTCATTTCTCTCTCTCTCTGTCTCTCTCTCTCTCTCTCTCTCTCTCTCTCTCTCTCTTTCTGTCTATATCTCCCTCCCAATCCGTTTTTCCTCTCATTTTCTGTCCTTTCTATTTTCCCACCCAGACGCAACAACATCGGAAAACGTTAGCAAAGACATCACAAAGCGATCTAGTAGGGTGGGTTGTGTTGGGAGGGTGGAGAGGGAGGGAGGGGACGCATCGGGTGAGGCGAGCAATATGCCATCAAATCCCCGTAACCATCAATATCTTTTCGTTCTTCCCGCCGTACGCCGAAGGAAAAAGCCAACGTGGAAAGCCGCGCCTCGAAGATCCTCTACCCTTACTCGCTGGAACAACCCATCCTGTCCCCAACCCTCCCAACCTCCCAAGCCCACCCTGTACCGACCTTCCACCCCCCAACCCTCGGAACACACCCACCCTCAACTCGTACTGAAATGTTTTACATTGCAAAATCAATGCCCCGGCATCAAGATGCCGTTCCTCCTCTTTCGGTGCTCTTTCGACGTTTATTTTATACAAGAGGAACAGAGACAGAGACAGAGAGAGAGAGAGAGAGAGAGAGAGAGATATTCTCCCTCCTTGTCTGTCTTCCAGTAAATCGCACAATTATCGAAAACGCATTTCGATATAATTTTTTTTTTTTTTTCCTTTTTTCTTTCTTCTTTCCGTTGAGAATGATCGACGCGTCAATGGAAACGAAATCCACGAAGAGAGAGCGAGCTATAAAAGAGAGAGAGAGAGAGAGAGAGAGAGAGAGAATAAAAAGACGAAGGTTTCAGCTCGAATTAATTGCACGATTTTGCAAGCACGAAAACGCTTCGATCGCTAACGTCGATCTTTCTCTCTCTCTTTTCCCTCTTTTTTCCTTTTCTATTTCGTTCTATCCTCCTTCCTCTCTTTCCTTTTTTTTTTCTTTCCTTATATTTTTATTCTTTATTACTTTTTTCTTCTTGCTTTTTTTTTTTTTTTAAAGAGGAAAGGAAATTTGATCGACGTCGTGCTCCGCTGGGAAACGTGATATCGAATGCTCGAAAAGTTTCACGGACATGAAGGAAAATGTAAGGGGATATCTCTTCCGAATTAAACATGAAAACGCGCGCGCGCGAGAGAGAGAGAGAGAGAGAGAGAGAGAGAGAGAGAGAGAGAGAGAGAGAGAAGTTGGAAAATGAAAGAACGGGCGCAAACGAGAGAGGGTATAACGCGCCCGTTTAAAATATTTTTCATTCGATTCGATGCCAAAAAATTTTTTTAATGGAAAAACACCGAGGGTATAAGTATGACACTTAATACGGGTATCCGAGTTAACGAGCTGTTGTGTATCTCTTTTACTCGATGAGAAAGAAGGAAGAAAGGAAAGAGAGAAAAGGAACGAAAGAAATAAAAAAAAAAAGGATGGGAGAATAAAAAAAGAAAAAAAAAAAAGAAAAAGAGGGACGAAAGAGGGACGCATCGATATTAATAATCGTAGGAGACGATTGTCGTATAAAATGTAATTCGAATTGACGACGTTCTCTCTCTCTCTCTCTATCTCTCTCTCTCTCTCTCGAGTTCGGGAAAGTATTTATACGAGGTTAAAAAAAAAAAAAAAGGGGGAAAAAAAGGGATAGAATGATTTATTCTTTATGCACCGTCCAATCTCACGGCTGATTTCCCTCCAATCGGAAGCACCAGGCAGCTCCCTCTTTTTTAAATACTCCGAGCATCGTCCTCCCGAGAGTGCCAATAAAAACTCACTTCGCGGATTGGGTAATAAAGCTCCAATCAACGGCTTAATTATTCGATTACGCTGTGGAGACTCGCGACGGTACGGGACGTCGTTCGTTGAGGAGAGAGAGAGAGAGAGAGACAGAGAGAGAGAGAGAGAGAGAGAGAGAGAAAAAGAGAGAAGAGAGAGAGGGAGAGAGAATGGATTTGGTGGAAGGGTGCCTACGGTACTGTCGTTTTCCCGGGTATTCTTCCTGCAATACCATGGGCTTCTCGAAATCGAAGATAATTAGAAATAAATAGTAACGAATCCGTTTCGTCGGTACCTTTTCTCCCCCGTGGGAAAAAACGGAGGAGGACAGAGGAGGACAGAGGAGGGCAGAGGAAAGCGAAATGGAGGGATGCTCTTATTGCTTTAATTAAAATGGAGGATGGAGGCCGATTTCCGCACGTAAGAACGCGCACCGTTCGAGAGAAGTCAATTCTTTTTATCTTCGTACAACTCCTTTCTCTCCTTATTTTCCTCGCCCTCTTCTCGAATTTGTTTTATTCTTTTTGTTTTTTTTTTTTAATCTCTCTCTCTCTCTCTCTCTCTCTCTTTCTCTCTCTGTCTCTGTCTGTCTCTTTCTATCTGTCTATAGCACCGAGGGAAATTTTGTGCGCTCACGAACGAAGGACGTAATACAAAATTTTGATCCGATAAGTCGTCTCGATATATTTGATCGTTCGTTAAAACACGATCATTATTTATTTCCAATAACTATTAATATCCCTTACGATCATCGTTAATCTCGTCTATCCGTATGATGAACGGTAGAAAATTTGACGAATAACGGACTTGACTTCGGACAACGATCGTAAACGATCTTCGTGCGAAACCGAACGTTGGACGTGTTTCTTTTTTTAAAAGTCAGATGACGGACCGAACGTGAAGTATAATTTATTTAAGAATTTTACATCGTAGTTCCGTAACTTCGATATCTCCGTGTAGTTAGTGAATTTTGATGGACGAACGAATGGAAAGAAGACGATGGAAAGGGACGTTGAGTGAGACGGAGAAAGAGAGATTGCGAAAGAGAGAGAGAGAGAGAGAGAAGCGAAGGATGAAATAACGAAAATAGATGGATAGAAGGAGAGAGAGAGAGGGAGGGAGGGAAAAGGGTGGAAGGGTATTTCTCTCGTCAAGATGGCGTTTCTCGCGAAACTTTATTAGATATTTTCTTCAATAGGATAGAAATGCAAATAACAGTTGTCAAGTAACTTCCTTTTAGTGGAATAAAAAGAGAAAGAGAGAGAGAGAGAGAGAGAAAGACGGATAGATAGAAAGGGGAAGGGATAGAGGAATGACGAGAGAGAGAGAGAGAGAGAGAAATAGGCAAGAGGGAGATTGAGAGCGAAAAGAGCGAAGGAAGGATGCTGTCGGAGTACCAATATTGAGCCGTGGTAAAAGTCTAACTCACTCTCTCTCTCTCTCTCTCTCTCTCTCTCTCTCTCTCTCTTACTCTCTTTCTCTCAGTCTCTCTTACTCTCTTACTCTTCTCGCGTTCCTCCCCGCCTCTCAGGCTCCTTCGCCGTCTTTTCCACCCCCTTAGCTTCTCCGACCTTCGTTCCCTCGTCAGTGAATATTGTAGAATATTGCATTTCAAGATTTCCTCCTGGGGTACAGTCAGACGCATTAACCCTTTGGCAGAGGAGGAGAAATTTACGAGCGAACGAATCTTAAGAAGGAGTAGTCCTCTACGTTAGAGCCCAGTGACGAGACGGAAGGACCTATTGCAACTACTGACTTTCGATCCCTCGGAGATTTACTGATTATTTGTTGTATATCTACGTTTTAACGAAACCGAGAATCCATCTACCTAACGCGATTACTCTTTTAACGCGTTTACAACGACGACCGACGAAATACCATTCGTATCTTCTCGTATCTCGCGTACATGAAAAAAAAAAAAAAAAAAAAAAAAACAATAAAAAATAAAGAAAATCCGTAATCGACGTTAAACCGTAAATAATTGACCATTACGATTTTATCTTATTCTTCTTCCTCTTCCTCTTCCTCTTTTTTATTTTCCGTCGTCCTCTCTATTCGTGAAAATTCTTCCAATTCGTAGAGAGAGAGAGAGAGATTATCTCATCCCTGACCTCTCTTGACGTCTATGGCGCGTTGGTTAGTTTAACAGGAAGAATCGTGATTCGCATTCCATTACGAGTACCGATCGTACTCGCAATTAGAATCATCTATATAATAATGGTGTCGCCGCCGTCGTGTCGGAGCCGAGGTCAGCAACGCCGTCCGTCGCTAATGCCTAATTCGTGATCTAAAAATACATGAGATT
>OU964977.1:4162803-4172803 GCA_918808275.2 Dolichovespula sylvestris
TAATATAGAAGATACGAGAGCGACGCAGAATACTTTCCTTTGTGAAAAATTCACGTCGGCTGCAACTTTTAATACGTAATACCGACGGTAGGCGCCTCGTCGTTCGTCGAGCGCACTAGAAGAGAGAGAGAGAGAGAGAGAGGAAAAAAAATACAGAAGAGAGAGAGAGAGAGAGAGAGAGAGACACGCGCTCACGCATACACGCATCTAGGAAATACGCGCTTAGAGACGTCGAACCTCTCTCTCTCTCTCTCTCTCTCTCCCTCTCTTTATCTCCCTTTCTCTATCTATCCATCTCTTTCCAACCAAAGGAAACATAAGGTACGCCGGAAACGAGAAATTTTTATGAAAAAAATGGTTAAACGAACGAAGACAATTTCGTTGAAATTAATACAAAAATTTGTGCTTCTCGATCACTGAAGATTAGATCAAAGGGAAACCTCCCGTTTTAACGGTATTCGATTTGTCAGATAGGAACGGGGATAATTAAAGAAATGAAAAAGAACAAATGAAAAGGAAAGAAATTAAAGGGTATAGAAGTAAAATCGGTAAAATCTCCCTCTCTCTCTCTCTCTCTCTCTCTTTCTCTACCATTCCTATTTCCCATCACCCTCCTTCCCTCCTCCCACCCCCCCTCTCTCTCTTGGTGTTTTTATTTCCGCCACATTATTTACTTGGCGTATATCCTGCGAACTAATGCCCGTATAAAGCGGTTAGAGGAGCCGCAGATATAAGCACACAAGCCGGTTCATTAGACACATTTGAGCTTCTCGCGAGGAGTACGGGGTAGGGTTGGGAGTACGGCGAGGGTGGAGGGAGGGAGTGGATGGTAATAGGAACGGAGGATGTGTATGTGTGTGTGTGTATGTGGATGTAGATGAGGGATGAGGTGGTTGAGGCTCGGGGACGCCAACGTCGAAGGTGGTGGCTGGTTTACTGGCTGCCTGACTGGCTGACTGGGAACGTTCTCCGGCTGGAAGAGAGAAACGGGTGGTGACGGAGGGATCTCGCGATGGGGGGTGGCGGCTCGAGGAGGGTGGCTCGTGGGTGGAGACAGACAAAATCAACAACGAGTAACGAGAACTCCGCGATATTAATCCACTCGTCGAGTTTTCAAACTTCCTACAAAGGCACCGCGCACCGCACCCCCATATCCGATTCGCGATACTCCTCTACCACCACCTACTCCACCTACCACACCTACTCCTTTTCGTTCCTCTTCTTCTTCTTCCTCTTCTTCTTCTTCTCCTCTTTCTCCTCCACTCCCTTTCTCCCCACCCACCTCGTCCCCCTTCTACGACCTTCTACATCCCTTATTTCGCCGTTTACATCCATCTCCTCGCCCATCATCATCCTCATCCTCATCCTCATCCTCGTTTTCATCGTCTTACTCTATCCACCGCCTTTTCACCTGCCTCCGCCGCCGCCGCCGCCTCTCGCATATAACCTCCCGCCGCAGTCTACATATTTGCAATAAAGCCATAATCAATATTTTATTTACACGCTCGACGTCTGGCAGAGAGAACTTCCTCCCGTTCTCACTCCTACTCTCCTACTACGAACCCTACCCTATCTCACCCACCTCTCTCTCTCTCTTTCCTCCTCCTCCTCCTCCTCCTCCTTGGTTTATATACCGAACTTCGTCTGGTATACTTAATTTTCCCCCATTTACCCGTCAAACTTTCTTATCTTCTTTCCTTTCGTTCAACCCCGTTCGCTCGATAAACGATGCAACCACCCCCCACTCCCACCCACCTCGTGCATGATCGATGAATTTTGGAAGAGGAAAAGGAGGAAAAAATAAAGAAATAAACGAACGAACGAACGAACGAACACTCGTGCGAAGATATTTCAGAGAATTGGATAGATTAATCGATACGGTATCACGATTCTGTCATGCGTATATCAGTGGAGAGGGTTAAAAGTAAGGACAAAAAAAATAGGGCCGACGGATTTGCTGCGGCGGCTCGGGTGTTGTTGTTCGATTAAAAGAAAGACGAATATCGAGCGATAAAGATAAAATAGATATGTGGAGAGACGTGTGAACGGGGAGAATCGGGGGTTGGGGTGGGTGGGTTGAGAAAGGGAGAGGAGAGATTGAATGAAGGAATTGTTTTGATAAGTCACGAAGACAATACGTCGTTAAGACGGGCCCCGGCTCTGCTCCGGCAGAGCAAACCCTGCATAGGCAGGGTAGGCAGAGTCGAGTAGAACCGAGACTGTTTAGGGGTTGGGGGTTGGGGGTTGAGGGTGGAGACCGGGGCGGTAAAGGAAGATTGGAAGGAAGCCGCGAAGAATTCGAGGAGGAGTTTAAGGGCTCTGCCGACGAAGTAGACGACGACAACGACGACAACGACGACAACGACGACAACGACGAGGACGAGGAGGAAGACTATCCAAGTTTAGATTAAACTCGCCGCGGATAAATATTCGTAATGGAGCGCCAGGGTGCCATAAATTAGCATGCTGGCCCTCTCTTGTTCTTTCCCAATTCGACAATCTCTATACTTACGTATATACCTACGGTAGCCCTCTCATGCCCTTTTACCCATCTACCTCTACCATAAACTTCCTCGTCCATTTTACCTATATACACCTTACCCATCTTCGTCGTCGTGTTTTGCACTCTAAAGAAACAAAAAAAAAAAAAAAAGAATTATTCCGACGAAATAATTCTTTCGAAATTAATCGAGACCCCTTCCAACTCATCTTTTGAATATTTGAAATTTAAATATATATGAATATATATTTATTTATTTAACGATGATGAAAGGATATATATATATATATATATATATATATATATATATATCTTCTTACGGTTTATCGTAGTTATAGCGATATAGAGATTTCAGTAGGATCGTGGGTACGTTAATCCAAAGAGGAATTGAGTATCATTAGAGGGGGATGTAAGGGAGGGATTTGCCGGAGGATCGGGTTAAAATCTTGTTCGGTTTGGTATCTAAGGAACATATGGTATAGTCGTTACTTTTTGCAGAAGAGAGAGAGAGAGAGAGAGTTAGGGACAATCCGTCCTTCCTCTCTTATACGAATCTCTCCTTTACTTTTGCGTTACCAATCCTCTTCTCTATCTTTAAGTGTTTCCACTCTCTCTCTCTTCCTGCTCCCACCCCACCCCCTTTTCCCTTCTATACTACCTATATCCTATAAGATTAGTGTAGATGCGGATTTACCTTGTTTTATTGGCCAGACCACTCCACCTCTCTCTCTCTCTCTCTCTCTCTCTCTCTCTCTCTCTCTCTCAGACCTATCCCTAAGGTCTGAAAGGGACTTAATTGGTGTTGCGAGATCGCTTTGATACCTACGCCGTTTCCAGTTGCTTCCGTTCGTCGAACTACCATTTCAGATTTCCAATCTAACACGATTCTCGAATCCGATGACGATCGGCCCAATATCCCCGTCCCTATATCCGCCCTTTCCTATCGTTTCGCTTACCAACCGCTTAATCCCACCAAATAAGAGATCCATTAAAAGATTAATTTGAAAACGGTTTCTATTGAAAAAGAAAAGAAAAAAAGAAGAAGAAGAAGAGAGAGAGAGAGAGAGAGAGAGAGAGAGAAAATTACGACTTACGATATATCACGAGGATCATTCGATGGATCGCGCATGTATTTTTCTTCTCAATGGAAAAAATAAGAGGAAAAATAAATAAATAAATAAATAAATAAATAAATAAATAAGTAAAGAGAGAAAAGAGCCAGCGGGTTTGAGAAAGTAGCGGAGCGAGACGTGAGGGGGTAGGGAAAAGAAATGAAACGGGGAAAAAAAACAGAAAAAGAAGGGAAAAAAGGAAGGCAAAAAAGAAAGAAAGACAGAATGGAAAAAACGAAAGAGAGAGAGAGAGAGAGAGAGAGAGAGAAAAGAAGACATAGCCACGTTATATTTTGAATCCCAAAGGTAAGTCTTTCGATCTCAATACGTCTTAGTTGAGTCTTGAGCTTCTAATATAGGAAAGGAAAAAGATATCCTTTCTCGATGTTCGCGCTGGTTCTGCCTTAGGGATTGAAGTGGATTAATTGGTTGAACACTCACGGGGGTTGGCCCCGCAGCGTTCCACCCCTCTCCCCCATTCAATTACTTGTGATCTTTGCCGCTAACCCTTCGGTAGTACGAAAGATCTCCGGATATATCTCGCCGCCGTGAAAATTGGTCCTCCCGCCTATCGTCGAGGGAAAGGTGCTGCACCACCATTCTCCTCCTCCTCCTCCTCCTCCTCCTCCTCCTCTTCCTCCTCCTCCTCCATCTTCTCCTCGTCGTCGTAGTCGTCGTTCTCGTTCAAAGTTACCCCTTCGGATAAGAAAAGCTTTCTCGGGGGTTACTTTCGACGCCGTCACCTCTACGTGAGAATAATATCGATGATGAAGGAATAAAAATAAAAAGAAAAAAAAAAAAAAAAAAAAAAAGGAAAAGAAAACTTAATCCCGTACGGGCAAAAACCTCTCACGCTCGTATACACCTTGAAATCTCAATGAAATTATCCATTCGTTTTGTCTCGCGTGCACTTATACATATGGTGTATAAAAACAAAAATGGAAAACACCCTTTTTATGCCGATCGTCGCCGTACGAGTGTGCGTGCGTGTGTGTCGGTAACGAATTCGTGAAAAAAAGAAAAAAAATAAAAAAAGAAAAAACAACGAAAAGGATGATTAAGAAGAAGAAGAAAAGAAGAGAGAGAGAGAAGAACGAGTCGAAAGGAATAAGAAGAAAAAGATGAAGAAGACGACGAGAAAAAGAAGAAAAGGACGAAGATAAATAACAAATACATTCTCGAGGAATTAGATGAAAAAAAGAAAGGAAAGGGTTGCCGTGGGGCGGGGGTGGGAGGGGTACAAGTTACCGGTACGAGAAGGGGGGTAGTATCATATAAAGGCCGATATAAATCAAAAAGCGCGGCTTGGGATCGTTCGAAAAGGAACGACCAAGAGGGGGAGTTGTGTGCAAGTTTGTAAAAAGGACTGGAGCATTCGGGTCAGAGAGATCGGCGGGGGTATAACGCGGCTATAAAAACATAAAAATCCACCCCCCACCCCCGTGCCAGTTGGTTTTTCCATTCATCATCGTCGAGTTGCCACCACCATCGTCATAGTCGTAGTCGTAGTCGTAGTCGTAGTAGTCAGAACTTTCTTTTCCCGTTTCTTTCTCTTTCTCTCTCCCTCTCTCTCTCTCTTACCTCTGTCGCGCCTTCTTTACTCCCCCCTCTCTCTTTCTCTTTCCCTTTCTCCCTCTCTTCGAAGCTCGAGAGATTGTCCCGCGCAAATTGGCCGTGGGTTTTTTAATTTACACTCGGCCTGCGCCGCTGCCTGCAACCGCCTTCCGCGCTGTGTTTCTCTGCGGCACCGACGAAGCCGTACCTCGGGGTAGGTTAACCCCGTTCGTCTGCCACGACGTATATATTCTGGGTTTCGTGATATTTCTTAATTAAATATAGCCTCAAGTTAAAAATGAAATTAAACAGAAGGCAGTATTTTTTGCAGCGCGGCGCCGCCTACACACCCTCTCTACTTCCCTTCTTCCGCCTATAGCTCTTCTCTCTCTTCCTCTCTCTCTCTCTCTCTCTCTCTCTCTCTCTCTCTTTTTCTATCTCTCGAGGTCTCTATCTATCTTTCTCTTTTCCTCTCCCTCCTCTTTCCTACGTCTACCCCTTCGTACTAACTACTCCTCGAGCCGACAATGGCGAATAAGGTTGCCCGGTCGCCGTACGGCGCGCTTCGACCTTTCTCTCTCTCTCTCTCTCTCTCTCTCTCTCTCTTTCTCTCTAACTTCTTCTCTATTTCTTTCCTCCTTCCTCTCACGGCTTTCTACAGACCGTACGCCATACATATTTCACGTCGAAATAATTAAACTCCGCTGGACCGCGAGTCGACTCGACCTCGACCCGACTCGACTTCGAGCGCAGTCGCGATTATTAATCGGCTCCGTTCATGGCTTTTCCTACCTTCTCCTCCTCCTCCTCCTCCTCCTCCTCTTCCTTCTACGTTTTCTCTTCGTCCTCACTGTATTTTCCTTTCCACGTTCGTTCTCCATCCGGAGAGTCCGATATAAGAGGATAATCTTATTCTCTTATATTTTTTTTTTTCCTTTTTCTTTATCTCTTTTTCTTTTACATATATCTTTGCTTTTCTTTCCTCTTCTTTTCTTTTCCGTTTCTTTTTCTTTTTTTTTTCTCCATGTCTTCCTTTTCTTTTCCTTTCCTTTCCTTTCGATATCATCATCGTATCAATTCAGGATTGAAACAGACATTCCTTTCGATTGTACAAAAAGGTAAGCTCAAACATATATATATATATATATATATATATATATATATATATATATATATACACCTAATTTGCTAGCAATTTATCGAAAAGCCACGTAGACGGTTAATTCTCAGAGATGGTGTCATGCCGAGGGCGATTATCAATTGCCTTGTCAATTACATCCCGTCCAGCAGGTTGGTCCGACGTGCACATGTTGCTAAAACCTCTTCCTACCCTATCTTCCCTTCAATTCTCTTTCTCTCTCTCTCTCTCTCTCTCTGCACCTTCCTAACCAGGCTTATACACTATCGAATCTCCGAGGTTGGCCGATCGCAACAACGAGTTATTTAATTACCACGATCTATCACCGGGTGTCAGCTTCCAGTCTATAATGCATGATCGATCATGGCCCGACCTACCTACCTTCCTTCCTTCCTTCCTACCTTCGATAACCCTTTGTTACTATCACTACTCTCACCATCATCCTCCTCGTAGACCCTACAACTTTTCTTTTAAATATCGTGCGTGTGAGTTTACCTAGCTCGTATTACCGAGTTATATACTACACGGTTGTAATCTTTCCTTTCGAACAAACTCTCGCTGTGATTTTGGGGAATATCGATTAAACTTTTAGCCACTACTCATCCTCCTCCTCCTTCTCTCTCTCTCTCTCTCTCTCTCTCTCTCTCTCTCTCTCTCATTCTGACTCGTATATTTCATGGTCTAATCGTCGTTGACCTCGCGACGGCGCGAGATTTAATCTTCCCTTTTGCGTTCTTTTATTGTTCGAGAAATCGACCGAGAGATAATCGTTCGTTACCACCTCTATACACGAACGATGATATTTTCCAACCGTTTCGTTCACTTTCGTTTCCTCCTTCGTACGGTGGTTGCACGAAGAAGAAAAAGAAAGAAAGAAAGAAAGAAAGGACAAAAAATGTTCTTCCTTGTATCTTCATCCTTGCGATTTAAAATTCGAGAAAGGGGAAGAGAGTAGGTGGAACTCTTCTCAATGGTAGCAAGAAGAAGAAGAAGAAGAAGAAGAAGAAGAAGAAGAAGAAGAAGAAGATGATGATGAAGAAGAAAAAGAAGAATGTGGGTGGGTGGGTGGAGGGTTAGATGGGGGAGTCCTTAAAGAAAAATCGATCGAGTGAGTTTTAACAAAGCACCGTCGTTCCTTTTTCTTGGAGTATGATGAGGAAATAAGAAAAGGGAGTGGATTGATGTGGATGATAACGAAACGACCAGCAAGGTTTCTCTCTCTCTCTCTCTCTCTCTCTCTCTCTCTCTCTCTTTCCTTCCTTTTCCTCTTCATCGTCATTTTTATCGGCCGAAGTAAAGAGGAGAGAGCCAAGGGCTAATTCGCATTCCCCTTGATGTCTGGCTGTTGGGAGTTTAACGGTTTTAAAGGATAAAACGGTGTTGGTTATAGATCGGTGTGCTCGAAGGTCGTCTGAAAGAATCGCGAGCGCGATGGTAGACAGCGGGGGTGTAGGTTGGGTAGGAGGGAACGGAGATAGGGGGGAGGGTTGAAGAGAGAGATAGAGATAGAGAGAGAGTTGAGAAGGGAAACCAAGGGAACGATGGGTGGTGATGACAGTGGTAGGCGATGTAGAAAGATATCCTCCCTACCTACCTACCGAGTCGCGGGACGGGACGGATGGGTGGTATGGGTTGAGAGGGATGGTTAGAGGGGTCAGAGGGAAGAGAGAGGAGACGAAGCAAGAAATTGATATAGCATACGAAAATGAATTGCTCTCCTTTGCCGAAGAATCTTCCGCGGCACAATCTGCCCTGCGTCCTCTCTTCTTTTACCTACCATCAGTTTCATCCCATTCGTTCTTACCGTAGTACCCACCCCCGTGCCCGTCCCTCCCTTGCGTACCTTGTAATACCTTTTTATGCTCGTTTTCAATTTTTTCCTTTTCTTTTCTTTTTTCTTTCTTTTTTTTTTTTTTTTTTTTTTTTATCGAGGACGTAACCGACGTACCATCTTACTTTCGAGTACACACACGCGCGCGCAAAGAGAGACAGAGAGAGAGACAGAGAGAGAGAGAGAGAGAGAGAGAGTCACCCCCTAGGTTTCCCATAAAACTTTCGGGGAGCATTAGCATATCCTGCCCGTTCGTAGGACTCGCGAGATTCGCTCGACGAACGGGAATATCCATCGTTCGAACTCGTTTATCCATCGTTTTTCCCCCCTTCTCGTTTTTCTTCTTTCTTTTTTTTTTTTTATTCTTTCTTTTTCTCTTTTCACCCTTGACACTTGATCCATGACGTTACGCGCTACGTAGTTGGTACATGCATTGCCAGATGCATGCGTTCGCCGACATGATATCGTCCTGCCATCGAACGAACTCTCATCCTTCCACTGACCATCCCCCCCTTAAAGCTTGTATTCCTCTCGTTCGTATCTGCGTGTGTATGAAAAAAAAAAAAAAAAAAAAATTGAAAACAATATAAAATAAATAAATAAATGCAAATGCAAGGAGAGATATAATGATATAGAAGAAAAAATGATAAACGAAGACAAACAAGGGATGTCGTATTTTCTACATTCTCGAAATTTTCCAATCGAAAACCGAATTTGAATCGACGTTCTCGATATTCCCCGGTGTCGTAGTTTAAATTGTTAAAGCGTAATTGCAATGTTCCCAAAAGGTTATCGCGCGGGGAGACAGGGTAAATTCGTAAAGCTCAGTTAGACTCGCGAACGAAGTCATTTTCTTTTTTCTTTCCCTTTCCTTTTTTAGATTTTTTATTATCTTTTTTTTTCAACTTTTTACGTCCCTCTCTCCCTCTCTCCCTCTCTCTCTCTCTCTCTCTCTCTCTATCTATCTCTATCTATCTATCTTTTTTCGTCCTTTTGCCCATCATCTTCTCCGCGTTCCCAAAGGACAAACGAGATAATAGAATTTTTGATCGCGATTAAAGAGAGCGTTGCTCGTCGTAGCGATAGAAATCCGATATGCGAATTTTAAAACAAGATACTGTCACGAGAGTAGGGGAAACGAGGAGGAAATAAAGAAAAAAGAGAGAGAGAGAGAGAGAGAGAGAGAGAGAGAGAGAGAAGGGCCGAACACGAATCCTCGGTCTTCGGTGGAAGATAATAAATACGAGTCCGAAAGGGCGTTATAGGAGGAATCAGGAATTTAAAAGGGACTTTCTTAGGTTGTTTTCTTGTTGGCATGCGAGATAGGATGTTTCTCTCTCTCTCTCTCTCTATCTCTCTCTCTCTCTCTCTCTATCTCTCTCTCTATCTCTGTCTATCTCATTCGATTTCTCCGTGCGCTTATATTGTCGTAGGATAAACGAAACGGAGTTGATAGTAAATGGCGACGTAGTGAATCTTCGCGAAGGAGAGACAGTAAGGGATATCTCGTCTGTTCGATATCGTACCGAATGACGTTCCTCCTCGTAGAAACTATAACAACGATTTCGTTTTCATAGCAATTCGAGCTAGCGAGGCGAGGAGGGGCAGAGCCTCTCGAATCTTACCAGGCAAACGTAGAACCCTCCCTCTTACGTACGAACTGAGCTTTCCATTTAACGTTCGATGGCATCGGTGTGATACTATCGATCGCGATAGCAAAACGCCCAAAGAAATTTCCCTTCCTTAACGTAGGAGAAAACTACGTTTTCCTTGATAACGATATAATTTCGAGTAGAGTCGAGTCGGGTTCGGGTTTGAGTACGGGTTCGGTTCGGATAGGGTTCGGGATCGAATTTTGGCGTAAC
>OU964977.1:4182803-4187803 GCA_918808275.2 Dolichovespula sylvestris
CCCCCTAACCGCCTTATTCCTTCTTCTACACCCCCGCTACTACCGCGTTCTCCCTTATCCTTAGATACCACCACCACCACCACCACCACCAGCACACCACATCTTACTAGGATCGTTCTCGAGCCGAAACCGCGGCCGGTTATAAAGCATTCTTCCAGTTTATTAGACGGAGAGACTCGCGGGCTTCTCTCCTTTATATTAAGCATGTGCATTATTAATGCCCGGTTATAACCGTAAAATGCTGATGAAAAAAAGTTAGCAGGTCCGCCGCGGGCATTTTCCTTCTTTCGCGGCGAAGGGGAGGAAGAAGAAGGAAAAAAAGGAGGAGGAGGAGGAGGAGGAGGAGGAGGAGGAGGAAATACTCCTTAGAGATTGCTCACCACTCCCGTTTGACTGACTCTTTCGAGACCCTCTCGCACCCTCCTCCCTCCACCCTACCTATTCCTAGTCCTCCCTCTTACCTCGCCTCCTCGCTCGATATATCCCTTTTGATACTCGATTCGCGTCTTTGAACGATGTATACTCCGTATAAAAGCGCGAGCGTATTGAATGTTAGTAAGAGAAGGATAGGAACGAAAGGGAAAGAAGGAAAAGGAAGGAAAAATGACGACGACGACGACGACGATGATGATGATGATGATGATAATAATAATAATGATAATAGCAAAGACCATTTCTCTTATAAAGCCGTTTATAAGAGAAATGGGATTAATAATAAGAGAAGGGGGGATAGAGAAGGGATTGATAAATAATAAATTATTCTCCATCCGAGTTCATAGGCCAATACCTATTGAATTTTACTCGAACAATTCGTAATTTTCTTTTCTTTTCTTTTTCTTTTTCTTTTCGCCTTCTTCCTCCCTTTCTTCTCTCCTCTTCCTTTTCGTTCTCTTTTCTTTTCTTTTCTTTTCCTTTTTTCTTTCGAAATTACCAAAACGATAAGAAAAGGAATACCTTTACATTTGATGAGAAGAGAGAACCCCTCGTTCTTCTACTCGCTACTTATTACACCCCCATAGTATTTCCGTTCGTAACGTTCGAACCCACCCCATTCATCCTATCTGTTCCCTTTCGACCGACCGACCAACCAACCAACCAACCGACCGACCGACCAACCGACCGACCGACTCGGTCATTAAATATTTCATCCGAAAGATCACTCTCTCTCTCTCTCTCTTTCTCTTCGTCTTTTTTTTCTTTTCTTCCTTCTTCTTTTTTCCCCGACCGATTGTCATTCGAAAGAGCGACGGGCATTCGGACTTTCGGGAGCGACTGGGAAGAGAAAAAAAATCAATTATTCATCCGAATTGGCCGGGAAAAAGTCCTAATTATCCGGGGCAAATACAAGCTTAATACGCACAAGTGCGCCAACCAACCGAACCCCCCTCCCCTCCACATTCCCTCCACCACTCTCTCTCTCTCTCTCTCTCTCTCTCTCTCTCTCTCTCTCTCTCTCTCCTCGTTCTTTCACGACTTTTCGTTTTCTTCTTTCTCTCTTTCTCTTTACTTCACCAGGACCGATCTTCTCGCGGACGACCTTCCTTCTTACTACCGTGAATAACCATTTGTATTTCCAATTAGCTTTGCTAATAAGAAGACGGAGGCATTGCCGTAGTTAAAAAAAAATGTATAACCTCATCCAGCCACTGGGGAAATAAAGAAAAGCGCTGCTCGGTATGACAATACCGACTGGGTCGAGCGTAGAGAGAGAGAGAGAGAGAGAGAGAGAGAGAGAGAGAGAGCCTTATACCGAGTGAACTACAATTAAAAATCCTCAGGTTCACCCTCGTTTTAACCCTGGCTCCTGGGCTCCGCTCCTCTCTCTCTCTCTCTCTCTCTCTCTCTCTCGCTCTCTTTCCTTATGCCGTATTAACGACCAAATGAGAGAAAGAGAGACAAGAGAAAGGGGTGGTGGTACGAGGTGCTGGTACTGATGGCGAAGGCGGTTCGGAGAGGGTGGGAGGGGTGAGAGGGTGGTGGTGGTGGCTGGCTGGCTGGCTGGCTGGTGCTTCCCCGGAACATCGCTCATAAACATCGACTCAGCTTTTTGTCCATTTTTATGTTTGACCCCTTACCATCTCCTTCCTAAACCTCCTTCTTACCCGTCCTCAGACTTTCGCATTTTTTTTCCCCTTTATTTCTCTCTCTCTCTCTCTCTCTCTCTATCTCTCTCTCTTTCTTTCTTTCTTTCTCTTTCTCTCTTAATGGATATATTCATGCCTTCTATATTGCTCTGATGTTTCGTTCATTTCATTTTATATATTTATATATATATATATATATATATATATATATATATATATATCCTTCATTCAACAATTTACGTATACAATCATATACGTAACGTACGAACGTGTAATCGATAAAGTTATTAATCGAATTTTTCATTGTTGTTTATCTTCGAGGAATTAAGAGCGGACTTTGTGGCTTTGAAAAAGGTGCATTCTTTCTTTTTTCGTTTTTCTTTTCTTTCCTCCTTTCCGTCTACTTTCTTTATCCTTTCTTTCTTTCTTTCTTTCTTTTCCTTTTTGTTTTCTTTTGATATTGAAAAGATAAGCAATATTATGTCTACACGATTTACTATGATGATCTACAATATATATATTATATATATATATATATATATATATATATATACACGCATACGTACGTACGTACGTACGTATCATTGGTAATTGTAGACAAAACAAAAGCGTGTGTGAGTATATAACTGTGTGCGAGAACGTTCTTGTGTATGTGTGTATGTATGTATGTGTGTACGAGAGCGTTACAGAAAAAGTAAATACTTTCTTTGATCAATAACCTCGCATCAATAAGGACATTGAATTCGGGAAGCTTTCTGTTGTCATTCTTACTCGCGAAGGACGCGATAAGTCGTACTCGGATAGTGTCAGTTGATCTTCGTCGGTCGTGTCGATAGGATCCTTAAAGTGTCCTTGTTAGTCGAGAGTCCAACGCACTTTTCGCGTATTAAGATACGATGATTATTAATATCAACCGTGGATAATATTATTATCGAAACATTTTTCCCCCATAGGTTAGTCGACGCGCGCTAACGCGCGCGCGTTTGTGTTCTCGTGTGTGTGTGTGTGTATGTGCGTGAAGATCTTTTTTCTCCTCCGCCCACTCCTCAAAAAAGAAGAAGAAAAAGAAGCAAGAGAAGAATAATACGAGAGCTTTAAGTGATATTTATTTATCGCGATTAGGTAAATATTTTCATCAATACATATATATATACATACATACATACATACATACATACATAAATATATATATATATATATATATATATATATCCTTGCATTTTTCCATTATATTATTGGTCATTCAATCTACACATTGTTAAAAGTTATTAACGCACTTTGTCACGTTGTTCTTTTTTTCTCTTTTTTTTTTCTTTTTTTTTTTTCTTCTTTTATGTTTCCATTCAGATATAAGATGAGGGTGAAGACCGTGCCGAGACACATGATCGTACAAAATGACTTGAGTGCCACATCGAGCTCCGAAAATGCGAATTCCATGAATTCAATAGAAAATAATCGCGAGGAGAATGTAATTTCGAGCAATACTCTGAGAATGAAAGACGTGTCAGAATTGAAAGAGGTATCCGTGTTTGACAGATGGCAAATATATTACACAGTTAACGTCGCTCACACTCGATTCACCTAAATGCCTTTGTATATGTAAGGTTACGCGCTGGCGTCCTTCCAACGACATACATAAATAAGAAACCTGTACTCGTTTTTGCACAGTTATATATATATATATATATATATATATATATATATATATATATATAACGGGAACGTTCATTTATTTTCGTTTTATAAATTAATCGGCATTGTATGTAAATTAATCTTACATATACACGCGGTATAACTAAACTATCATTGAAAAATTCATTTCAGTCGAACGAAACGTTCTTCGTTGACGCGGTGGCTGGACCATCGACCTGCCAATGTTTCAAATGGTACACCATAGAAAACACAACGAAACCGTTCCCGATCGTGGACGAGAAAAACGATTTAGAAGTAATAGATCTGTCGATACGCGATTGTAACCTTCGATCGGTTGGAAACGTTAAAGGCAATGAAAACGAGGAGATGGACGATGGTTTAGAGAATCCGGATGATGATCCAGCTTATTCATCGTCGATCGATCCGGACGATAAATTGAAGGATACCTTCCTTTACAAGATCATGACCGATCCAACATTTTTAGAGAATATTCAAAAGAACAAGCAACAGCAGCAACAACAACAGCAACAGCTGCAGCTGCGGCAACAGCAACAACAACAGCAACATTATCACGAGGAACAGCAACAACAACAACGGCAACAACAACAACAACAACAACAACAACAACAACAGCAACATTTCCCGCAGCAATTGAAAAAACCTATATGTCCTTTTTGTCACGACGAATTCTCGAATTATTTCGTATTGAGCGAACACATGGACGGTAAGATCGACGAGACGACGGCGCAGATCGTTTGTTGCGTATGCAAAAAGAATTTCGCTCGCAAGAGGTACCTGCGTTATCATCAGAAATGCCATTTGGAAAGAACCAAGTTCACGTGCGACATTTGTACGAAAAAGTACACGAGGTTGGACAATCTAACGCGCCACAATACGTTCCACGTTAATCCCGACAAATTCCCGTGCACGTCGTGCGAGAAAACGTTCGCCCGTAAGGATCTACTCAATAAGCATCTTAAGTGCCACGAGAACAGGCATCGCTATTATTGCGAGGATTGCGATAAATATTTCAAGGGTCAAGTGACCTTGGATAATCACAAAAAATTTCATCACGCCGACGTTGAGAAGTTTTGATAAAAGGAAAACAAAAAATAGTTGGACTCGCACGTGCGCGCGGAACAAGAAAAAAAAGAAAAAAAAAAAAGCAACGAAAACAACACTTTCGACGCGATCAAATTCCAAATTTGTCAACGATCGCACACACACGCACACATTTTTCCTTCCCCATTACTTTCACGACGA
>OU964977.1:4192803-4200303 GCA_918808275.2 Dolichovespula sylvestris
TAATTACAATCGTCGAGTTTTTTAATGGTCTCGTTTAACGAAACGTATGATTAATTGAAATTGTATGTTTCAGGTGTTGTTCTATCACAATCGCCTTCATAGACGTGGAAAAAGGGGATGGGATGGATGTGTTGGTGGAAGGGAGGAAGGGAGGGAGGGAGGGAGGGAGGGAGGGAGAGAGATAGGGGAGGAAAGGGAGCTTCTTTGTTTTCTAAAAAGTAAGGGGGCCGACATAAAGACGAACAAGCTTTAAGGAGTAGAGAGACAAAGACGGAATGAGAGTGGTAGATCGAAAGAGAGAAGAGAGAGAGAGAGAGAGAGAGAGAGACTGAGGAGGGGTTGTGTAAAGGGCGACAGAAAAAGAGACAGAAAGAGAAAGAGAATGAGGGAGGAGGGGTAAAGAAAGAGATCACGAGTAAAAAGTGTCGAGGGAGGGTCGGCAGAGAGAGAGAGAGAGAGAGAGAGAGAGAGAGAGAGAGACGGCTTGGTGGAACGTTTAAAGCAGTAGAGAGAGAGAGAGAGAGGGGGGGGGTGCCGACTCATTGGCCGTGAAATATGGGGTAAAAGGTTCGATAATTGATTACACAGATTTTTTATGCCGCAAGAAGAAGCCTTAATTCTTTGCAGGGCGGCTACCCTTCGAGATAATTCCAGGGTTGAGTTGAGCGAGACGACGAGTTCGGAATATCGAGTTCGCTATCCCGTGAAAGACAAGATAATTTCTTATTTTCTGTTTTCCAACCACCGACCCCGACGGATCTCGACGTTCACAAAGAAGAACAATTCTTTTCTCTCTTTCTCCCTCCCCCTCTCTCTCTCTCTCTCTCTCCCTCTCTCTCGTTCTCTTCTTTTCGTTCCTTCTTTTTTCTCAAATTTACGTACAAATATTAATTACGAACGGGAGTCTCTTTCTCGAGACGATCTATCGTCGAATGATAATTGTATGATTATTACGTAACATAGATCGTTCATATTTTCGCATTCGTTTATTAACCGATAACCTCCTTCTATTTCCTTTCAAACGATAATTTATCTCGCGCAATACATCGTGTTATTTTTGATCTTTCTTCCTTCTTTTCGTTTCGTTTTTCCTTCGTAATACGTAAGCGCGTTCCTCTCTCACGCGCCTGACACTTGGCGAGATTAAAATATTATATCTCGACGAAAGACACTAACGTGATTTTTTATTACCCCCTCCCCCACCCCCACCCTCACTCCCACGACACGTCTCACCTTCGTTCCGTCACGTTGATATTATAAGCAGGCGATACGATCGAGCCTATTTTCAGATGGACGTGACGTGTCCTTCTCCTTTTTTCTTTTTTTTTTTTCTCTTTTTCATTTTTCCTTACACGATTTTTTTCTTTCGCCCCCCACCCCCACCTCCGTTTCCTCTTGCGACCGTAGAGTCTAACTCGGAAATGTATCTATCGCGTAAAAACAGAAATTTGGCGTATATTATACTCTCCGCAGGTAGGAGAGTTATGCGAGAGCGTTGCGCGTTATTCATATTGTATAGGAGATGTTTCATGAAAACGAGAGAGATAAAGATAGATAGACAGATAGACAGATAGAGAAAGAGAGAGGGAGAGAGAGGGAGAGAGAGAGAGTTATAGAGTGAATCAAAAGAGGGATGGATGGAAGGAACGAACGAACGAACGAACGAACGAACGAACAACGGGCGTCCGAAAAATAATAGGCGACACGTTCGGGGGCCAATAAAGAGGCAATACCTTGTACAATCGAAAGAGGGATGGCGGGCGAGAGGGCGAGGGGGGAGGGAGCGGCATCGAATATTTTCTGTATGAAGAAACACGGATCCTAATATTAATTTTTATCGAGACCGAAAGCCAGAACGGTGATGGTGGTGATGGTGGATGGATGAGGATGAGGAGGAGGAGGAGGAGGAGGAGGAGGAGGAGGAGGAGGTGGAGGTGATGGTCGTAGGTAGAACGGGCGCGCTAACGCCGACATAGGGAGTAGAGAGTAGAGAGACGCGTCGTTCCGAAGAAGAGGGTGAGAAAGGGTCGGAGGGAGAGAGAGAGAGAGAGAGAGAGAGAGAGAGAGAGAGAGAATGGTATATTGATTAAAATGTGGAACGGCGGGAGGCGAAGAACGCTTTGTTTCGTCGAAAAAAAAAACGGAAAAGAAAAGAGGGGTGGGAGGGAGGGAAAAAAATCATTCGCGCGCTAATTTGAAAATATTGGAGCCGTCGGAAAGAGAGAGAGAGAGAGAGAGAGAGAGAGAGAGAGAGAGAGAGAGAGAACGAGAGAGGAGTAACGCGGGAGGGGCCGCGTACGCGTGTAAAGAGAGAGAGAGAGAGAGAGAAGGGTGACGAAGAAGAGAGAAGACAGAGAAAGGGAAAACAGACAGACAGAGAGACAGACAAACACACAGAGAAAGAGAGAGAGAGAGAGGAGAATAGGTGGTAGATTTACTCGAACGTTACGTTACGTACGTATGAAAAAGAAAGAGAGAAAAAAGAACGGGAAAAGGATAAAAAAAAAAAAAAATATATCGTGGCGCCGATACCGATAGGCGCTGGTTGTAACCTTTGTTTTTCTACTAATTAAATTGCTCGTTCTCTCCCTGCGCAATCAGTTCGTCCGTCGTCGTCACCGCCACTACCGCCACCGACAACGCCACTGCCACCACGGCAGCCCTTCTTTGCCCTTCGATCCCTTCGAATGAGTAGACCACATCGTTGTTTGAACTTTTTTCTCTGTCTCTGTCTCTCTCTCTCTCTCTCTCTCTCTCTCTCTCTCTCTCTCTCTCTCTCTTTCTCTCACACTCTTTACTCACCCCTTACGACCGTTCGAAGGGTGTCGCCATCGATTCTCACTAGATGTGCTAATTAATTGGTAACGAAAGAGCTCGTGGATTCCACTTCGACTTTGAGAAAGCTTAATTAGAAAGTTTCGCCGAACGAAAAGAGTGACCCGAGCGACCGAAAAGAAGAAAAAAAAAAAAAGAAAAAGAAAGAAACAAAAATAGAAAAAAAAATAAAAAGGAACGAACTAAACGAAATCGTGCGCGCGAAAGAAGGAAAGAAAAGGGACGAAAGGGAAAAGAAAAAAACTAGATGAAAAAGAAGAGGAAGGAAGGAAAGGGGGGGGAAAAAAAAGAAACAGGTGGTAACGAAAAAGTCTTACCTTGTCGTGCGAAAGAAATTTTGAATCGCGCCTAGGATCGTCATAGATCGTTGATTTATCATCGATTAATCGACTTGTACGAGGAGGATGGATAAATGATAATAAAGATCGACGATCGTAACGTATCGACGATGATTTTCGAGTTTAAGATTACCGATGGACGATATGAGAGAGAGAGAGAAAGAGAGAATTAACGGGTAACATAGCCTCATAAAGACGCAATGCATCGGCAATCGTTGGATGAGTGGATTCTTCCGGTCGCCCACCAGCGTACTATGGTCGTGTGTATATTAACCGCGCCGTGTTGCGGCCGTCAGTTTAGACGATGATTTAGTGGATGCATTGATTGGGTCGATCAGAGGCCATATCATCTCGTTTAGAACCTTCCATCATCGGTGCCACTATTTATAGAACGTCTCGCGAGCATTTGTACGCGTTCGACGATGATCGAATCAATTTTCGAGAGCGCGCGCGTTCCTTACGTGCCATTTTACGTGCAAATTCTTCTCTCTATCACACATATTATATATAAATGTGTGTGTGTGTGTGTGTGTGTGTGTTGTGTAGGATATTATGTCGTCGATCTACGATATTGAAAAGGATTGAAAGATTGCTTTCGTTCGAATCTTTGTACGAACTCTTTCTCTCTCTCTCTCTCTCTCTCTCTCTCTCTCTCTCTCTCTCTCTCTCTCTCTCTTATCAAAACCTTAATCTTTAAAAGTTATATATATATACTATTTCCGGGAAGTATACGATTTCAAACGATTCCGGGTTATTATTCCATATCGAAAGCGATATTGGATTAATGATAGAAACGAATCATAGCACTTTCGATTCGTATGCGAGAACGATGATATATCGTTATTGTCGGTGAACGAGAGGTATAAATTTTGTCCTACTGTTTACTCGTTAAAGTTATTATCGTCGTAATAAGAATCAACCTCGTTGTCTCGTTCGAACGATCGACGATGTAACGTCGAATAGAGAATTTAGAATCAATATAAAATGTATACAATCAATAGAATAAAAATTACCATAGAATTAATGGAAATAAAGAGAGAGGTAGATAATGACGATTTAAACGTAAATAAATAAATAATTAAATAAATTAATTAAATGTGAATGAATGAACGAACGAACGAACGAACGAACGAACGAACGAACGAATGAAAGAATAAGAAAGAAGAAAAGAAATGAAATGATGGTTAAACGTTGAAACGCATGGACAAGGGGAAAGCTGTTCGGGACTTGTGACGATTCGAGGGTTAGAGGGGGTAGATGGGTGTAGGAGGATGAAGATGAGTATGAGGAGTGGACGAGGGGTGGTGGTGGTAGAGAAGGGAGGGAGACTCAAAGTTGTGTTGGGTGGGTTAGAAGGTAATGCCGGACGCGGACAGAGGGTGACATTAATTCTCATAACATTTTACGAGGCCGGTATCTGACCTGTGTCAAGTCTTTCCAACGCCCTGGAGCACGGTTTAGGAGTCATAACTCCCAATCACCCTAAGGCATGCAGTCGCAGCCAATTCTCTCTAGTATATTCGCATCTAACCGAGTACACTACTATCTTCTATTCTCCCTTCTTCGGCCGAGGAAAGAAACTAGGTCTTTTTGTTCTTTTTTCTTCTTCTTCTTCTTCTTCCTCTTTTTTTTTTTTTTTTCTTTTATCACAGGTTAGCTGCCAGCTTTTCCCGGCCGTTCTTATAACACGTCTCGCAAATCACGTTGAATTTTGCTAATCAAGCGAAAACCTACGTCTCGTATCTTTCTTTTTTTTTTTCTCTTTTTTTCTACCGTACTTAGTAAAAGAGAGAGAGAGAGAGAGAGAGAGAGAGAGAGAGAGAGAGAGAGAGAGAGAGAGAGATTTGGGACACTTTAGCAAGATCCTAGACATTTAATTATCCCTAAAATTAAATTCGCTTTTATTCCCTTACCTATTACTCCTCAAACGTATAATATTATATAAATTAATCCGTCGATTATTATTATTATTATTATATACGATCTTAAGATTGCAAAAGATTAGAAACAAGAGGAATCAATAAACAGGTCTCGTTTGTAATTATCGGAAAAAACGTAATTGATTGTAAATTATTCATTCGGGTTTTAGAATTGCTTTAAGATCGGACAATCGGACGATTTTAATGTTGGACGTGTAACGTATCACCCCCTTCAACCCTCCCACCGACCCATCCCATCCCGTCTCATCCCATTCGTCCCATCCATTAATACGAGTAACGTTGGTAAAGCCTTTTAAACTGACACCTACAGTATATTAAAAAGAAAGAGAGAGAGAGAGAGAGAGAGAGTAAGAAAGAGGAGACAGAGGGTGTAAGAGGGACATCATATTCCCTGGCTCTCTTCTGTTAGAAAGAAAGAGTAAAAAGGAGAGAGGGAGGAGGAGGAGGAGGAGGAGGAGGAGGAGGAGGAGGAGGAGGAGGAGGAGGAGGAGGAGGAGGAGGAGGAGGAGGAGAGAGGACAGATAGGGAATAGGAAAGGGGACTTTGCTGAACGTGTCTCGTT
This sequence comes from Dolichovespula sylvestris, assembly GCA_918808275.2. Taxonomy (NCBI): domain Eukaryota; kingdom Metazoa; phylum Arthropoda; class Insecta; order Hymenoptera; family Vespidae; genus Dolichovespula; species Dolichovespula sylvestris. Next base: position 4,198,479 of record OU964977.1, read on the forward strand.
AAGAGAAACGAAGGACAGAGGGGTGAAACGAAAGACAAGAGAGAAAAAGAGAGAGAGAGAGAGAGAGAGAGAGAGAGAGGTGGCACGTCATCGTTAAATCGTAGCAGAAATATCGTCGTTCAATTTCGCTTGGCACGCTTAAAAAAATGCTTCAGCTCGTCGTAGTCGTCGTAGTCGTCGACAGCAGCAGCAGCAGCAGCAGCAGCAGTAGTAGCAGTAGCAGAAGCAGCAGCAGCAGCAGTTATGGCAACGACGATATATCGGCTTGGCGGAGCTTTTTTTTTGATCTTGCCAAAGAATTCATTAAGTATTACGGGCACGCGGTTAGGTATTAATACGCGAAAAGGGCTTGGCTGGGCTGCCTGCCTGTTTGGCTGTTTGGCTGAGAGAGAAGGGTGGAAGCGGAAAACGCAGTGCACGTTTTGTGCTCGGCCGAGCGCGAGGCAGGGTGCGTTGGAGAGGCAGGTGAAGGAGGTGGATCTCTTTTCTCAGCCACCCCTTTTGTTACCCTTCCTCCCTCCTTTCCTTCCTCCCATCTTCTCTCTCCCATTCTCTTTCTCTCTCTTCCTCCCTCCTTCCTTCCACTCTTGCTTACCTTTTTGCCCTTTCCCTATCGTGGTAGTATCGTTGCTTCAATTGCTTCTAACTTCCTTCTCCCTCTCTCTCTCTCTCTCTCTCTCTCTCTCTCTCTCTCTCTCTCTCTCTCTCACTGTCATCGAGAACTCTTTTAGTCGCGCGTTTATGACATCTCTTTCAATTTTTTCTCTCTTCTCCTTCACCCCTCTTTCTTTTCTCCTTTAATTTCTCTATTTTTTTCACCCTTATAAATTGTATATATTTATAATATATATATATATATTCATGTATATGTACGTTATATGTAAGGTGCTCTACGCGAAAAGCATTATTTCTCTATGCTGAACGTCGAAACTGAGCGAAGAGCTAAGGAAAGAGAAATGATGAGCGAATTAGTGAGTTAGTGAGTGTGAGATAGAGAGACAGAGAGAGAGAGAGAGAGAGAGAGAGAGAGAGGCGTCATGAAGAAGCGCGGGGTGTGGTGTAACTCGGAAAATGTTGGCCGGACGATAGAGATCGGATAGAAAGGCGAAGAAGGTGGTGGTGGTGGTGGTGGTGGGTTGGGTAGCCCACCTTAGCGTTGCCGGAGTGCATTTGGCCATCAAATAACATCGGCAGCGCCTATAACCGGCTTACGTACCGACATAAAGTCGGCTTGGGCTCTCTTCCTTCCTTCCTTCCTTCCTTCCTTCCTTCCTTTCTGAACCATCTCTCTCTCTCTCTCTCTTTCTCACACACCTCTTCCACATCGCCATCTCGAAGCCACTAACTCGTGATCAGACCGTCTAACCACCGTCGAACTACCGTCGTATCAGGAGTTGCGGCTCTTGGGGCGGCTTAAGCCTCGCGATATCAGTTGATTGGGTCTTGTGGGTAGTATCCTTACTCGGGTAAGAAAAAAGCTCTGCCTCGAAGCTTTCTACTCTTTTCTCTCTCATTCTCATTTTTTCTTTCTTTCTTTTTTTTTTTTTCTTTTTTACGCTTCGCTCTCCGAGTAAGCCCATACCTTGCGCAAGAGTGGTAGGAAAGGGAGAAGATATTTCTAATAAATAAGTGCGTACTATAATCTCTCTATTACGCACGCGTTCCTTTCGTGGCTTTATTATCTCGGTCCATCTTCCCAGGGGGTTAATAAATCTCTTCGAGATTTTCGATCGATCGGAATCGTAGGGATTCTTTTTTTTCTTTTTTCTTTTTTTTTTTCTTTTTAGATCGAAATAAAAAGAGTAATTCAACGAGATCCGCCTTA
>OU964977.1:4205303-4225303 GCA_918808275.2 Dolichovespula sylvestris
TTTTTATCGATCGATTTTTAACATCTATACCTTAATATATATATATATATATACCCGATCGAACGTCTCGATTATCGATAATATTATCGATCTTATTATACTTGTTTACTGGTTTCCTTTTACTTTCTTTTTTTTTTTCTTTTTTTTATTTAACGCAGTTATCCTTTTTAATTAATTATCGTTGATGTATAAGAAAGCGTCCAATATTGTCGTTAATGATTAAAACGCGTTAAAGGACGGGAAAGAATTAGACGAATCGATAATGAAAATGATCCCGATATGATGATCATTGTCATCAATATTACTATTATTACTATTATTATTATCATCAACATTATCATCTGATCGTATCGCGATGAATCTTGCGAACGAGCTGGTATCAGAAAAGGGATGAAGAGTGGTGTGCGCCGAACTATCTAAACTCGGAATCAGTCTGGGCTATATGGGTTCGTGCCCATTTACCAGTGGCATTTATACCTCCACTTCGTCATTATTATTTGAGTTGATTGGAAAGACTTGGCGATAGGAGTTATAATCTCTCTCTCTCCTTTTAACACGCTTATATCCAACGGCGGTCATCGTCGTGTTTCGTGTTTCGTGTTTCCTCGCTCTTAGTAGACGATGTCATCATCATCAATTCTTCTTCTTCTTCTTCTTCTTCTTAATCTTCTTTTTCTTTTCCATCCTTTTCTTCTATCGTACGCGCGTGTTACTTGCCAGTCCGGCAGCTGCTACCCGAACACACATGTTAATATTTTAGTATCGAGAGTATGTGTGCGCTCATTCGCTCGCTCGCTAGCTCGGGCCCGAATCACACGTAATATCTTTGAAAGGCGATTAACTCCTTCCCTCCCCACACACCCTCTACCCTCTCCATCGTATTGACACGTAGCTACGATTGTTAATTTTTATTGGTTAAGGATAGAACAGAAAATATATATATATATATATATATATATATATATATATATATATGCATACAAAAGAAAAAGAATTGTAAGAAACACAAAAGACCGAAAAAGAAAAAGAATATATATATATATATATAAATGATAATAATCGAAAGTAAGATAAAAGGAGGATAGAAAAATGATGCAGGACGAAAGCAAAAGAGACAGAGAGAGAGAGAGAGAGGTCAGAAAACGAGTATTTGTAGGCTACGTCATATTCGAAGGTAGAGAGAGAGAGAGAGAGAGGGAAAGATAGAGAAAGAAAGAAAGAAAGAAAGAAAGAAAGAAAGAAAGAAGGAGGCATCCCTCGAATCACGGATACCAAATACCGTTTCGTTCTCCAACGCCATTAAAGATGCCATAAAAGAAGCGGTCGGCGATGGTCGGTCGAGTCGAGTCGAGTCGGGCCCGACTGGTGGCAAAAGCACTGGGCGAAATTTGTCAGTATTAAATAAATAACCCATAAAGGCGGAACATCAATCCACCGCAGAAGCATTAACGCCCGATATAAAGGGGGCGAGGTAGTGGCTGTTATTTTTCATACACCGGCAACGTTTTATATACGAGCGCGCCTATACCACATCCCAACGATCTTTCTCTCGAAAAGCAAGAAGAGGACGAGAAGAGGAGGAGGAGGAGGAGGAGGAGAAGAAGGAGGAGAAGGAGGAGGACTTCTTCTAGTTCTTCTTCTTCTACTACTACTACTACTACTACGTCCTTCTCTTCTTCTTCTTTCTCTTCTTCTTCTTCCTTCTTCTCCTCCTCCTCCTCCTCCTTCTTCTCCTCCTTTTTCTTCTTTATCTTCTTTCGTTCTACCTTCCTCGGGAACGGTTTTTACGATCTCCACGTTATACCGTATCGCGGACTTACATCGTAGATCAAAAGTGATGTGTCTATTATGACGTAAATACTTAAAGATCCCACGGGAATGTGTTACGCGAGAACATGAACATAACTTATATATATATATATATATATATAGAGAGAGAGAGAGAGAGAGAGAGAGAGAGACCATTGGTTATCTATCGATACTTTACTGTATACAAGAGTGAGAGAGTGAGAGAGAGGAAGGAAAATTTTTCGCATTCTTTGACAAGAAGAAAGCAAAAAAAGATATACTTCGACACTAAAAAGCGAATGCGTAATCGTATTCTGACCGCTGTCTGGGAACGGAAAATCAGTCTTCTGTATTCTTTAGAGGAGAAGAAGAGGAAAAGTGGGAGAAGGAAAAGAGGGGAAAAGTGATTAAAAAAGAAAAAGAGAGAGAGAGAGAGAGAGAGAGAAAAGAAAAAGAGAAACAAAATGATTTGCTTCGATATGGAAAGTCATTCGAAATGCATCCGGTTCTCCGGATGCAATCACAACAAAAATCACTCGGTGAAGACCACCCAAATGGATTGCTCGTAGAAAGGAAAAAAAAATGTAAGAAAGAAAGAATGAAAGAAAGAGAGAGTAAGAGAAAGAGAGAGAGAGAGAGAGAGAGAGAGAGAGAGAGGGAAAGAGAACGAACGGCGGTGAGCTTTTGCGATGTTCAAAAGCATAACCGACGTATGAGAGAGAGAGAGAGAGAGAGAGAGAGAGAGAGAGGGAGAGGGAGAGTAAGAGAGAGAGAGAGTAAGAGTGAAAGAGAGTGTGAGAGAGAGAGAGAGAGAGAGAGAGAGTGAGAGAGGTAGCCGCGTGCGATGAGGCGATATACAGGGCCCGGTATAAAGCGGCGAAGACGAAAAGCGTAATCTTGCTAGAAAGACGGATGAGGGAGTGCAAAGAGAAGAGAAGAGAAGAGAAGAGAAGAGAAGAGAAGAGAAGAGAAGAGAAGAGAAGAGAAGAGAAGAGAAGAGAGGAGAGGAGAGAAGAGTAAATGTAGAGTAGAGAAGATGAGTGCTGGGGAGAGAGAGAGAGAGAGAGAGAGAAAGATAGATATAGAGAAAAGATGCATAGAGAGAGACAGGGGGAGAGAGAGACAGATAGATAGAGAGAGAGAGAGAGAGAGAGAGAGAGAGAGGAAGATAGGAAGATGAGACGAGGAAGAAAGTTCGTCGATACAAGGAGTCGATTGTAGGAGCCTGAAAGGGACCGCCGATCCTAGGCGGAGCTGACGGTCTTCGAAGCACAGTGGGCGACTTATGCTTTAAGAACGATATGATTCCGATGTCGAGATTACCATGGAAGAACTTGGAAGGAGGAGAATCGTACGTACGACTTAAACGTGTCCCCCCCACCGTCCCACCCCTCGTATCTCCTAACGTCCGGGAACTCGGGTACGCGGGTGGCTATTAGCTTCGGCTTTGATTGGCTGCGTTTAATGAGCCAGGCGACACGCTTATAAATTGCCGCGCACCGGAGAAATCCTCCTTTGAAGATATTTCGAGGCGCTCGTCCGCTTGAATTCTGAGCAATTTTCTGGATCGTCCGTTCGCAAGACCAAACAACTCTCGCAAGAAGAAGACCGTCGATCCCTCCGCCGCCTCCTCCTCCTCCTCCTCCTCCTCCTCCTCCTCCTCCTCCTTCTACCGTACAGTATACGCGGCCACTTCTTGCCCACCCTCCTCCCCCTTTACCCCACACCACATTCGTCCTACGTAATACTCTCAGATCATTCGTTTTTTATTTTTTTGTCCGTCTCTCTCTCTCTCTATCTCTCTTTCTTCCTTGTTTATAATTTTCTTTTCTCTTTTTTTCTCAAGGTTTTCTTTTTCCTCTTCCTTTTTCGATTATTTCTTTCTTTCTCGATTAAACTTTCATTCAATTTCTTTTTTTCTCTCGCGCTCTCCCAATGTCACCCGACCTTTCAACGTCTCCTCGTCGATCTTGTTTCGTTGTTTTGCTCTTTTTTTTTCATAATAAAACGATACGGCATAGCACGAAAATAATCAAACACGGTATACGGCCTATTGCATTATTACGCGTGTTATGTTACGCCGCATTATGTTATTCGTGACAGCCGTCAGTAGTCGCTCATTTCCACGTAATATCGATGTATATATATATATATATGTATGTATGTATGTATAAATATCCAAAGACGACTTCGGATCACTCGGTTCGTACGATTTAGGGCAGTGGCAGGAGCGCGTTTGTTCTAACCCCCAAAATTTCGTAGAAGAAATAACGCTTACGTTCAAAAGTTTCTCGTAATATTGATCATATCAATTTTCTTTTGTCGCGTCGAATATTTCGTTTATTTGCTTTTTCTCGTTTTCTTTTTTTAATTCATTATTCATTTCCTCGACGTAACGACGATGATCTCGTATTGACGGTTAGAACGCGTCGCCGGGACGATTTCGAAATATATTATTTTGGAAAAAAAGATCGACCGGCACGATACGTGTTCCGTTCTCGTTACGAGCTCGAATATAATATTATAATCGTGTCGTTTATACGGATATATATATATATATTCTCGCAATTGTGTCCGTTTGAAATAATTCGATATTCATAAAATTGACATCGATAGAACGTTATTCGACATCCGATGGCGTCCGCGATGTCCGACGATGGTAAAAAATTAAAAACGCATTCGGTCGAGGAAGTAACGTTGGAAGAGTCCGACGAGATCGGATCGAACGATTACGACGACGACGAGGATTCGTTGATCATTGAAAGTGGACGCGAGCCAACGCCGACTATTCCAACCTTCGAAGTATATTTAAGGATTAAACCGCGTACGAGTAACGTTGGTACGTGTTACGACGGTGTTACATCGTCGTCCATCGACGATAATAAAGAAAATCGTTACGAGATATCGAACGATACGACACTGATAACGAGATTCGAGTCTGGCGTGAGCCGAAAAATATCAACAAGATTACCTACGGTCTTCGGTAAGAGGATTAACGATCGCGATCACAAAGCCAACAATATTTATTTCTTCACGAAGATATTTCGATCGTACGCCACGCAAGAGGAATTATTCGAAGGGACCGCGAAGAAACGTATCGTCGACTTTTTGAACGGACGAAATTCAACGATAATCAGTTACGGCACGACTAATTCCGGGAAGACTCACACGATACACGGTACGCCCGAAGAACCCGGCCTGATACCGCGCAGCATAGATCATATATTTTCGGTTATCAATTGTACCCTATTGCCCTGGTACAAGCTACACTCGAACAATACCTTGATCAGCCTGGACGAAAGGGAGAGATCGGAGGAATCCGAGAAGAAAGCAAAATTGTTGGGATCGCCCGCGATCGACAACAACAACAAAGATAAATTTATCAGGGACGCGAGAAGATCGTTGGAGAATTCGGAAAGATCGACGACGATCGATAGATCGGAGAGTACGGAGCGTTTGGAGAATGAATACAACGGCGGCGGATCCATGTACGCCGTTTGGTTGTCGTTCGCCGAGATCTACAACGACAATATTTACGATCTATTAGATTTCAGCGATGATACGTCGTCTAGGAACAATCGTCCGTTGAAATTGATCGGCGATAAGAACGGTACTACTTACGTCAAGGGATTGACGACGGTCTACGTGACGACGGCTTTCGAGGCGTGTCAAATACTCGTTGCCGGACAATCGAGAATGAGTACGACGTTTACGATGTTGAATCCAAAATGTTCGAGGTCCCATACGATATTTACGATTGGTTTGTTGAAGTATCAAAGGGCGTACGCGCCGCACGAGACCGAAGCCAGTACATTGACCTTTTGCGATCTGGCCGGTTCCGGACGATCGAACGATACGAACGGATTAGATCCAATGAGATTGAAGGAGGCCAAAAGTATTAACAAGAGTTTGTTGGTCCTCGGTAGATGTTTGAAGAGCGTTAGGAAAGGATGGAGAAAGGGATCGATGAAAGGTGATGGCGGCAACGTGGCGGCTGCTGGTCCGTTTCGCGAATCGAAATTGACGAGGATGTTTCAAAGGGCACTGTCCGGCAACGAACACGTGACCTTTCTCGTTAATATCGATACCTCGTCGGAGCTCGTCAATGAGATCAAAAGTATATTGAAGGTTACGTCCGTGGCAAGAGGAATAACGACGGATGATAGGACGAAGGGATCGAATCGTCGTACATTTATCCCGAGGGAATCGAATCGCTGCTGTTCAACGAGGATCGACGAGGAGGGTGAATCCAAAATTTCGAACGAATTCAATTCGAACAATGGTATTAGCGACGAGAACAAATCGATCGACGATCAGGAAAAGTTAACTCTCGAACACGAAGATCATGAAAAATGTTCGAGGAACGTATCGATCGACGACGATCGATTAGAAGATGTTTCGAGGGAACGTATGTACGGTAAGAGAAAGCGTAAGAGAGACGAGGAACTTACGTTCGTGTGCGAGACGGACGACGACGACGACGACGACGACGACGACGACGACGACGACGACGACGACGACGATAAAGACAAAACCGACGACAAAGACGACTACGATCTCATGATCTACAAAGATTTACACGCTGAAAATGTACGAGCTGCCGGAAGGATACGAGATTTGGAAAACGAATTGAAAGATTTGCAACGCGAGAAACTCACGATCGTGGCAGAAAATGAAAGATACAATTCGGAATTGTTACTCCTTAAAGGTGAATTGAACGATCGTCGGGATCACGATAAGTCGGAGATCGATAAGAAATCGTATATGGCCGAGAACGTGGTGGAGAACGATATCAATGATTTGACGATTAAATTGAAGAACGTGATAGACGAGAAGAAGAGATTCATCGGTAAACGTATATCGGATTTGAGGAGGTGCAATAACGTCGAGGGTGAGGAGGAGGCGATTAACGACGAGTTGAACGAGATAAACGAATTGAGGAAGGAATTGTCGGACAAGACGATCGATATAAAGGCTTTAACGATGCAATTGGAAACGTGCGAGAAGGAATTGAACGAGACCGAGATTGCCTGTAAGGATGCCGAGAATAGGAACGTCGTGTTGTTGAGAAAGATCGAGACGTTGGAAAGTGTCGTCAATTATATGGAGTGCGAACGTAAGGATACGTATACGCCGCAGCCGCCGTATTATTTGGAGGAGATATCACCGGTCGACAACGAAATGATCGGTTCTAATCGATACAATAAAATACGTTCGAGTACGGGCGATAGATCGTCGTCTATCACGGATATATTTTATTTCGGCGACGGTACGAGCGAACCGAGAGATATGATTGTTCAAGCGCACGTTGACGTTAAAAATAAACACGCGGACGACCTCGTTACGATCGACGATAGGAACGATTTCGTTCGAACGGATCTTAGGTACGTCGATGACAAAAATATCAATGACAAGAAAGATCATCGTCCATTGGAATTATCCGTGAACGATATTAGATCGAGCGACGGCAGTAGCAAAAATGATTCTGGCATTGTTATCGAAGAATCTGTCGTTGATTGGAAGCATTCGTCCAAGGACACGAACGTATGTAACATCGTGGGAAACGTTTCGACGATTCGAGATGAATCGAAAGAATTGGAGAAAGTGTCGAAATCGTTGGACGCTAGAACGACGTACGAACGAGAAAGATCGAAGATCGACGAGTCGTACGATCGATCGATATTAACGGAGGAAGGGGAGGGTATTGACGAACCGATAACGAGGAAATCTTATCGATCTCTCAACGTCAAATGTCAATCCTTGGAGGATCTATCGCGATGGTTGAAGCACCGATTGGATCTACAAATGGCTCATTGCAGGATAGAACATTTGTCGAAATTGACGGACCTCGAGAGAGACTTGACGTCGAAGACGATAGATTTGAACGTGGCCAATGAGAAAATAAAGGCGATCGATAATAATGATCTTAACAAGTTGAACGATTTGACGAAGAGATTGAACGAATTGGCGAGGATCGTAAGCGAATTTAACGAGGACAGGAGGGAGCTTTACGGGAGATTGCGCAAACGTTCGGAGATGCAATTGTGTTTGGAAATGAAATTGAAATATTTCGTATCGTTGGTGGAGGAGAAGGAGGAGGAGATAACGCGTCTGAGAGAGGACCTGACGAATATTTATCGTACCAATGCGACGAACAAAGAGAGGATCAAAGAACTCGATTTGGAGATAAACGGTATAAAGGATAAGATGGATTCGATCGGGAAGGAATTGATATGTTCCGAGGAATTGCGTATGGAGATAGAAAGGAGTTCGATCGAGGAGATCGACGATCTTAAATCGCGATTGGCCAATTACGAGAATAACGCGACGATTTTAAATCGTACGATCGAGGATCTCGAGGTTAAGAAGGACGAATTGATGCGAGTCAAGGCGCTATTGTTACACAAGGAACGTGAAATGTCTTTGTTCAAGAGCAACAGGGACGCGACCATCGAGAGGTACGAATTTTTGATCAAACAATTGCAGGATGAGATCGACAAGTTGAAGGATCGATCGCTTTACGACGAGCCAAGAACAGCGACCTCGGTGATATCGTCGGTCGGGACAAAGAAGGAATCGTCCAATTGTACGATTAGAACGCGGAACAGGTTTAAAGTGTCCGAATCTTTGAAGAAATTAACGCGTACGGGTTTCAACAAGGTTAACGATCGCAATTGGAAAAGCAATTATCTTCGTAGAAAATCGACGGACGAGAGGTCGGTCGCATCGACGTCGAACTTTTCGGTATCGAGGGTTTCGAGCTTAAACGAGACCAACGACGTTACGGGATTCGTCTCGTCGGAGGACAATAATACGAAGTTTATCGGCGATAAGGAATTGGAACGAACGTCGATCGATGGAGTACGTTCGTATACGAATTCGTTAATAATATTATTCATTTTTATATATATGTATGTATATTTAATACACACCCAACGTTTCAGACAGAAAGCGACGTAGACTCGAACGAGTTGGTTTCATCGGGAGCCATATTAAACGGAAGTTCCGAAGGAGGAACGTACTACGACGACGACGACGACGACGACGACGACGACGACGACGACGACGACGACTACGTCGACGACGACAATGACGATTACGATACCGACGATGACACCGATGTTATTTCCTATAAATCGTCGATACGTAACAACAGAATGTCCGGTTGGATGAGAATAAGGAGAATCGATGCGAGAACGGTCCTGATGCATTGTTCGGACGTAGAACCCAACGGTGGAGATCGATACGACGATTACGCATAAGTTTCGTAAAAGGAGAAAAGAAAAAGAAAAAAAAAGCCAAAGAAAGATCGAAGAACAATCCTCTCGAAGATTATTATGAGACGGATGTTCACGAATGGACATGTTCGTTAACTTTCAATGATTTTCTTTTTCTTCTCTCTCTCTCTCTCTCTCTCTCTCTCTCTCTCTCTCTCTCCTCCTTCCTCCTCCACGAAAGTTCTCCCTTTATCAACTTTACTTTAGTTTCATTTATCCACCATTATCGTTCGTTCCTATTCTGATTCAATCCTATTTACCCTTTCTTTTTTTCATTTGCTTTTGTAATACATCATTCCACAAAAATGTATAATTAAAACCAGAGTTACTACGGAGTTACACCCGGATTACCGTGAAACAATATAATTATCCGTTATTACATAGCCGGCCGGCATATCTTATTAAATTTTAGCACGTACAAAAGGCAAAAAGAAAGTATTATAGTTCGAATTATCGATCGGCGATATCAACGTAATATCGGACATTCTCGGGGGACAAGATTACCCGTAATGGCAAAACGTGGTTCCAACGTTCGTTACAATAAGCTAGCAATCCCACAGCCCACACCCCAACCTCCACCTCCACCTCCACCTCCACCCTCGGCAACCCGGTCCCGTCTCCTCCCGCGATCCTGCCTCATCTACCAACTCTTCCCGCCTCTCCCAATCTCGGGCTGATGGTCACCCCACAACGGAGAGGAGTTAGAAACCATGCTTAACCGGGCTCGGCTATTGGGGCAAACCCTGCTTCGGATTTTATTGCCAATATGCTATAATTTTCGACATTAGACGCCGCTGTGACGCTTTTCGGGCTCTCATTATATCTCATGGCGTATCCCAGAAACGAAAATCTTCTTCTCGCGAAAGATATCGGACTCAGGGTCTCTCTATGCCCCGTTTGCGGCTACTGATAGATGAAATTATGAGTTAGGGTCATCGAAATTGGATTGCTTCTATATATATATATATATATATATATATATATATATATATATACATACATACATACACACACACGCGTACAGATATACCTAACGCACACATCCGTTCTCCCGTTGCTTTCTTCTTTTTCTTCTTTTATCATCTTGCTTTCTCCTTATATCTCGATTAGCTTTTAAATGTTTCCTTTCATTCTTTGTTTTTTCTTCATTTTTTTCCCCTTCCCCTGGCCCTGTTTTTCCTTTCGATAAGGCCAATGAGGAATTTACTTATTTCTTTTTCTTTTTGCTTTTTTATTCTTTCTATCGTTTCTTAAGAAAAAAAATTTTGACCAAGCGATAGAGTCTCTTGCTCTCTCTCTCTCTCTCGGTCTCTCTTCCTCTTTTCTCTGTAGATAAAGCTCGTTATTGGAATTGTCGAGGGTTTTCGACGATACGGCGAGAGAGAGAAAGAGAGAGAGAGAGAGAGACGCGCCATTTTCGTTCTTAGACTTTTTCTTTCCTTTTCCTTTCCTTTTCCCGGTCTTACGGTGATTTCTTCGGGTAAATGTACCGCGCGAACTTTTCCTCTTTCAATTGGCAATAAGATTTGATCGTTGAGGAAAATATCATCCAATTTCCTTTTTCAAGAGAGACATAGAGAGAAAGAGAAGAGAAAGAGAGAGAGAAACACGATAACGTTTGCTACTCAAACAGACCTTTTCTTCGATTTATTTAAACTTTGATGGTCGTTGTTTAAAAATTAAATCAATTGCTCGTCAAATGAGAAATGATATAACGTAGCTCGAAAGTCTTTTCTTTTTTTCCTTTCCTCCTTCTTCTTTTATTTTTGATTAATAAATACTCGTGAAAAGGAAAAGTAAAAGAAATAGTCCAACGAATTGAGAGAAAGAGAGAGAGAGAGAGAGAGAGAGAGAGAGAGAGAGAGAGAGAAAACGTTAGAAGGAGACGCTTAATTGTACCTTGAAGAAAATCTTTATCGATCGGTTCTATGTATATATATATATAGAACAATAAATGTACGACGAACGAAGGTCGAAGGTAATAGAAGCGGATGGTTAAGTATCATAATCGAGGGAAGAGGTACGGGGAGGGGGAAGGAGGTAGGAAAGTCATTTCAGAGTCACAAGTTTCCTCGAGACATTAGTTTATAATTCGGCAATCCCGGATCAGTATTTGTCACGATTAGTCGAGCCCCTGCCGGCCTAGTAGAGCGTTTCTATTCTTCCTTCTAATGCCCGCACACCATCTCGAATATATCCGCTTTCCACTTTCGCTTCTCATCCCATCCTCTATCTTCTTCTTCTTCTTCCTCTTCTTCTTCTCTTCTTCGAAGACGAAAATTCGAGTCCCGAATTTTCATTAATTTTGCCAATCCGACCCGACCGAACTATCGTCATAGTTACGCACAATTTCAAAGCGACAATGTTCCGCTCTATTCCGGGATTGACATAAAACTGACAAGAGGAGAATTTCGTGAGAGAGAGAGAGAGAGAGAGAGAGAGAGGGGAAGAAGAGGGGTATGTATATAAAGTGGAAGACGCTGGTTAGAACGTTGAAGGCCGTGGAGTAAGTCGTTCCAGTTCAAAGGTCGAACCACCCGGAGGATTATACATATTTCCCCGTGTCATTTACCTTTGGAGTTAGAACGACCGAGCGTCTTCCCAGACTTTTCCTTCGAAGTTTTGTGGTCCTACGGTCTTACCGAGATCGATAATCGGGTTTACTCGAGCAAGAACTATGAACTAATTAATAATCCTACCGTCCCTCCACCCCCCCCCCCCTCCCTACGTGAGATCGTATTTAACGTTCAATGATACGCGTTTCGAGCAAAGTTGATGGAGAAAATAAATTGAGAAAAAGAAGGAAAAAAAAAAAAAGAATTTTCTTTTTGGTGATACAAAACAAAACAAGAAAAAGAAGAAGAAGAAAGAAATGAAAAAATACAAGAACCAAGTTCGCAGATGGTTACTCGCTGCGGACGAACGTATCCGATAACGATAATTAAATAAGAAAGACCGTATAAATGATATTCTTAGAATATTAAGTCAGTTCGCGGAGAAGATAAATATAGTCGTGCTGAAAGACGCATTGCTGTACGCGGTATAGCAAAACGTCGAGCGTAGAGAAATCAAAGAGCCGGAAAGTGGGGTTGGGGTTTGGTTGGTACTGGGGGTGGTTCTGGGGTGTGAGCGGGAGCGAGGAGTACTGCTACTAGGTGTGGTAGCGAGAGCGAGAGCGGGGAGTGAGGAGTGAGGAGGGAACTGTAGACTCGGAGTGGGAGGAGAAAGGAGAGGAGGAGGAGGAAGAGGAGGTAGGGAGATAGGGAGGGAGGGAGGGAGGGAGGGAGGGAGGGCGAAGGAGAATCGTAGCATGCGAAGCGAGCGAGCCGAACAATAAGCAATAATAGGTAATGCAATTCAAACGTTGAGGCTGGCAATACTCCGAACTCGACGGGGTGGTTACAATGCCGGGAAATGCCTGCCTTGCATTTCCCGCGAAACGGGAGCGTAGAACGGAGACAATCGTACAATACGGGACGTTCAGGTAGTCTATTGCATATTTGCCTTTACGCAATTCTCTACTCGCGAGCACGCGCGCGCACTCGGGCGCACGATATTACGCAATTCCGATTTATCCGAGTGCCACGTGGAAAGGTAATCGTGGATACCTAAAACGGGAACGGGTATTTAATCCAACATAGAGCGATTCGTCGTCGTCGTCGTCGTCGTCGTCGTTTTCGTCGTCGTCGTCCTTCCGACTAACTAACCGTTGTCGTTCAGCCTTACAACAGAAATGCGCTTCCTTCCCACCTCTTGTATCCCTTTCGTTATCACGGAGATTAATATCGACAATTATAATCGAGTATTGTATCATTAAAATAGGCGAATAATATTCGGCCTATCAATTGCACGATTTATAATTATTTTCTCAAAGTTACGAGTTAACACATTGTACCCCTCGCCCCTCCCCGTGCGCGTAGGTATATAAATAAAAGTAACTTTAATAGATCGAGATTATCGCGAATTATCTAAAAGAGCGGTCGTAACTTTGAAATGATAAAAATCTAAGAAGAAAAATATATATATATATATAAATATAAATATAAATATAAAAATATATATATGTTTGCGATATCGACGAAATCGGTGAGGTAACGAAGCCGAGAAGGGTAGACGACGGCGGTTAGGGGGTGAGTCTGGGTGATGGGTGGGAGGGGAGGGAGCGTCGGGCGGATGAAAAGAGTAGTAGATTTAACGACGAGGAAGATTCTCCTCGTGGACCCGTGGCCCGTTCGATACTACTCGAGAAACACGGGTTCACGCATGTACAGAAACGTATTTTGGCGTTTTGGTTAGGGACGTGTAGGGAAAGGAAATTTCGTTGGAGAAAGGGATGAAAGAGGGTGGTGGATGAGGATAAGGGATGAGAAGAGAAGAGAGAGGAGGGAGGAAGAATGGTAGAGACGAGGGGTGTAGAGGAGGCAAGGGAAGGAAGAAGACGTTCTCTCTCTCTCTCTCTCTCTCTCTCTCTCTCTCTCTCTCTCTCTTTCTCTTGGTGTAGGCGGAATCGAGGAGAATGAAATCGTTTGTTCTAATATCACGGGAGCTCCCTGCGCTCGGCCTCGAAGCCCCGAAGATGGAACTTCGCTGGTTGGAAATTGTCCGGGTGACGTTGCAAATGGGTCAGACGATTCCAACCTGGTCTCCTTCTGTATCTCTACACACGCGATGGCGCACACGTGTTTTCGACATCGGTTCAGACAACGTTCCGGTTGCTGCTAGCGATGGCGTTCGTGATAGTGGATTGTTGATGGTGTTGGTGTTGATGTTGGTGTTGGCTATGGCTGTGGTGGTGATGGTGGTGGTGGTGGTGGTGTTGATGACGGTGCGGGGGTTGACTCTAGGGCCGCTCTTCTCTGCCAGAGATCTCCGGGGAGTAATTCGTAAGGTTCCGTTCGACGTTCTCAGAGAAAAAGAAAAAAGAAGAAGAAGAGGAGGAGGAAGAAGAAGCAGAAGAATAAGATGAATAAGAAGAAAAGGAAGAGGACGAAGAGGGAGGAGGAGGAGGAGGGGAGAGAAGAGCCCTTTTAACACGCAAACGGAACCGACTCGTAAAGAGATAGATAGATAGAGATAGAGATAGAGAGAGAGAGAGAGAGAGAGAATGTCCTTTTTCTTCTCTTTCTTCTTTCTTTTTTTTTTTTTTTTGGTTGAGAATAAAGTACACGTATAGTTTAAATAAATTAGACGATTCTAATCTCTAGTACGAGAGAGAGTGTCGTTTAAAAATCTTTACCAGTTACGAGAGTACTACGTCGTACGAATCCTTCGAAGCAGTCACGCGATCTTTACGTGGGTGGTGAACGGGAGGAAGTGGCAGGGGTTAAGAGGGAGGGAGGGAGAGAGAGAGAGAGAGAGAGAGAGAGAGAGACGAGATAGAGGAATAAATAGGGACGATAATAGAGTCGTGGGAGGGAAGAGAGGGATACGACAGAAGAGATGGGTTGAGGAAGAGGGTGGATTTCGGGGGGAGCGTAAGGGGGGATGGAGGATATTCTACGTAGCAAGGATTTATCCGGTCTCGCCATGGACTCTTATATGCCAGGAACGTACGAATCTGATTCGGGCGAGTTGTTGGCCCTAAGGCGTTGCCCGACGACTACTATGACTACGCGGAGGAACCACCCGCGCACGTTTTCCCCCGGCGCAACTTACCGCAAACACGATTTTATTCGTTTTTACGTATATAAGCGCGAGGGAGGAGGATGGTGGTGAGGGGGTGGTGGTGGTGGTGGTGGTGGGGTAACGCGGACCGCCGTGCGATAAGAAAATGCCCCTGATATTTCACGTTTTTATATGCGGCCGTTTAGCCTTGAGGTGTTGGCCGAGGTACTCTAGTAGCAGCAACGTAGTAGCCTCCGGCACCATACATCCTCTATAGGAACGTTACGTAGAAAACGAGTGGTGTTCCTGGCGTCTCACTCTCTCTCTCTCTCTCTCTCTCTCTCTCTCTCTCTCTCTCTCTCTCTCTCGCGCGCGCGCGGAGTTCCTGATATGCGAAATAAGTAGCCCTTGGCATATGAAAAGTCAGGGGTTAGAGTCTCATTAACTCGACTTCCTACGAAGATGGTGGTCCCTTTTTCTTTTTTTGTTTTTTATCTTTTTTTTCTTCTTTTTTGTATTTCTTTTTTTTTTTTAGATCCTTCCTAAGAGGAAAGAGATCGTTCTTCGATCCTGGCACGAATAATTTCTTTTCGCGAAATCTGATCTTTCTTTTTTTTTTTTTTTTTTTTTTCTTTGCCAGCTCTCGTCCTCGTAACGTCAATTATAGTCGTTGTTATTTCTTGCGATAAAATCGATAAAATCATTCATCAAAAAGAAACTTTTGCCCTCTTAAAAATACACACACACACACAAATATATATATATATATATAGATATATAAGCAGAGATATTTGCGATCTATCTCGACGCGTGCCCTAAACATGTCTATACCAATACGCGCACTCCCGGTGTAACAAGACGGCACACGGTCGAAGGTTTTGAGTGGCTATTGAGATGATCCTCGGTTCTCGAGTTACCCTGACATAAGAGCAGTACCAACCAAATATCGGAGGCAATGAGGCGGGCTACTTTTAACAAGACGATCTCCCGTCATGAAACTCTCCACTTCACCGATCCCATCCCTTTTTCCCACCCACTCTCCCTCCCGCCCTTCGTCTCTCCAACCCGCACATCCATGCCTCTTTTCCTTCTTTTCCTTCGTCGGAACCGCGTGTATTCGATACGAAACGTACCCAATGTGTACCCCCCCCCCTCTCTCTCTCTCTCTCTCTAGTTGTTATGAAATCCCATAAAATTACGAGCACCGGCGACAAAGGTCGACATTGATCCGCGATTCCGTTAACGAGCCCCACGAGAAAGAGAGAAGTAACCGTAAGGGCCTAAAAAAGACGCTGAACCGGCTACGATGGTTTTTATTTCTTCCTTCCTTTTTATTTCTTCCTCTCTCTCTCTCTCTCTCTCTCTCTCTCTCTCTCTCTCTTCTTTTTCTTCATTCCTTCTTTCTTTCTTTATCTCAACCACCCCCGAACCCCAGCACCCTCTCTACCACTACCTCTTACTTCCCCGCTGCACGCGCCCGGTGAGAATCGTCTTTTAAACGGATAAGCGAAAGAGAAAAAAAGGAATATGGAGGCATCGTTCGACGTGGTAGATGATTCACGGTACGGTCGTTTCTTTAAGGATCGGACTCGCACCATTTTTTAATCGCGATTTATCTTTTCAGCCGTGCCGAGGAAAAGCCTCCGCGTCGCTCTCCGGTAGGTTTTCCTTTTTAAATTCACACGGTTCGCATCGGCCGGTGTCTACCGGTCGTTGTTGATTGTCCCTTCGAACGAGCATCGGATAATGGACAAAAGTCTGCACCTCTCACGTTTATTCTTATTTTATCTCCTCCTCACCCCTCATCCCACCCCACTTACCCCTCCACGCCCACATCCTCCTCCTCCACCTCCTTCCCCTTCTACGGTTACGATCAATGACGTTCTTCTTCCTTTCAAAATATCATCTGAGCTACCAACAAAACGAGCAACGAGGAAGATAGAGAGAGAGAGAGAGAGAGAAGGAGAAAGAGACAACGGAGTCGTTTGAAATTATTCGTCGTGCGTTATACGTGAATTTGGGTCAGAGTTTGCGGAAACAGACAGAGCATCCCTTTTTGTCGGCCGTCCAGGTCCACTTCCTTCCTTCCTTTCTATTCCACCTCAGAAATGTTTCAGGTAACTACGGAAAAGAGTAGAGTAAAAAGATATATATATATATGTATGTATAGAGAGAAAGAGAGAGAGAGAGAGAGAGAGAGAGAATAGACTGCTCTCGCGCGATTGCGTCGGAGTAAAATTTGCGAAACAAAGCGACGATTTGTTGAAATTTATCGGGCCCGCCGCGCAATTAGGCAAATAAGCAGTCTAACTGGGAATAGGAGTGGTAAAACCAAGAGAGAGAGAGAGCAGGATAGAAGGGAGGGTGTAACGACAAACAATCTTTCTCTCTCTCTCTCTCTCTCTCTATCCCTATTCCCGTATCTCCGTCTTTCTCTTACTCCGTCTTTCAGCATCCAGGGTGATCAACCCTCCGCGTTCGGCTCTTTCTCCGTCTCGTTCGCGAGTAACAACATTTCATTTCATTTGTTCATCCCTCGGAGTGAGTTCCTCGTGTTCCTCGGCTCTGTCTTCTCTTTTTCCATTTCCATCTACGTTACACCGTTACGTCGAACCTCCATACCTCTCTCTTTCTCTCTTTCTCTTACTCTCTCTCTCTCTTTCTCTCTCTCTCTCTCTCTCTCTCTCTCTCTTCTCGAGTCACTTCAATTCGAAACACCCTCTAATTTGCTCCTACGAACGTATAACCTCTTTTACGAACCTCTCTCTCTCTCTCTCTCTCTCTCTCTCTCTCTCACTCTTTCTCTCTCTTTATCTATCTATCTCTCTTTCCGTCCGTCCGTCTGTCTATCTTTCTTCATAACCCTTCTCATTCCTTCTCCAATCCTTTATCCTTCAGGGCCATTAATAATAACAAAAATTTCGAACGAATCGAATTATCGAACGATTTGTCGTTCAATCGTAGCCGATTAAGTTTCTCGAAGTAATGGACGAAGGGGAACCTGTTCGATTTATTTATTTGATATCGCGTTTAATCGTCGAAAAATAAATGTCTCCTCGCGAAAGGTTGACATCGAAAAAAAAAAAGAAAAAATAGATAGAAAAAAAAAAAAAATATGAAAAGACGAAGAAGTCAACGATCAATTGACTCCGTTCTGGTTTTTAGATTGGACGGTCATTTTTGTTTCGGTAGGGAGGGAGGGAGGGAGGGAGGGAGGGAGGTGGAGAGAGGGAGGTGGTGGGGGAAGGGTTAGGAAAGGAGGCACGTAATCTTGGTCTCGACATCTCGCGACAAAGAATCGCACGAGAGAGGAGTTCGAGACGGGGTGATCGACGCGAGGCGGCTACGATAAAAGGGCCAGACATCGATAATTACCGTCTTTTTTCTCTCTTC
This sequence comes from Dolichovespula sylvestris, assembly GCA_918808275.2. NCBI lineage: Eukaryota > Metazoa > Arthropoda > Insecta > Hymenoptera > Vespidae > Dolichovespula > Dolichovespula sylvestris. The sequence continues at coordinate 4,223,366 of OU964977.1, forward strand.
TTTTTTTTTTTTACTTTATATATATATATATAGAGAGAGAGAGAGAGAGAGAGAGAGAGAAACGCCTCCTACGTACTCTCTTTCTTTATCCTCAGTCCTTTTAGCGCGTTGTTTCCTATCCATAATTTGCGAGCATCGACCCCGAGAAAAGATCAGAAAGAAACCAGTGTCGAAGAACGCGGTGAGCGCGGAGAGAAAGAAAGAAAGAGAGAGAGAGAGAGAGAGAGAGAGAGAGAGAGAGAGAGAGAGAGAGAGAGAGAGAGAGAGTAGTACGACGTAGTACGACGAAGATTTCAATTCTTGGAATGAAAATTGTCGATCAATTTAGCAATTGACCTAAAATTCCGCCATAATAAAGCACAATCTACGGCCCACATGGAAACCGTCGCTCCGGGTTCGGTGTGTTTTTAGTTTACCGTGCCGCATTATATTGCCCGCAACGCCAACGGGCGGAATTACTCACGCCCCGGTCGGATTTTCTAACGGGTGATACCCATCGAAGAAGCATCATCCTCCGGCTGACACGTAATTTCTATATACCCTTTCGAAATTACCTCGCTTTACCTCGTAAGTAAGTAAGTAAGTAACTAGAATTCTCATGGTACAGCCTTTAACAACCTAAGTGAAACCCCTTACGTTTATTCGAGGTTCAACATAGTTTCAACTTTGATATATATATATTTTTTTTTTTCAAATTAGTTACATGATACTCGAGTCGTATGCGTGAGTAAGGGTCGACGAGAATCGTATCGATTGATAAGATATGATCCGTCGCGAAATGATCGAATAAAGAAATTTCAAATGACGCGAGTGAGATATAACTCCAGTGTTATCTCGTTCGAGATATATGTACGTACATACATTACATTCCTTTCGTTATCGTCGCGTTCGATCGTACGTACGATTATGTTACGAAGGACATGTGGTTTATGTTTTCGACGTCACCCAGTACCTACTGCGTTTCCGGACCGATGAGTAAGATCGCGTGCGTGGAAAAGGGCCGAGATAGAAAAAGAAAGAGAAAGAGAGTAATTAAGTTCTCTCTCTCTCTCTCTCTCTCTCTCTCTCTCTCTCCCTATCTTTCTCTTACTATATCTCTCTTTCTTACTCTCTCCTTGTCTCGTGGCTTCACCCGTTGCGCGCGGAGAAAGGAAGACGAGCAAAAGACAGCTTTATTCCCTACTTCGTGTGTCATTATTTGCGCATTGGCGCAACTGTACTTGAGAATGAGGTCGAACGAGGTCTATCGTTGGTTAACAACATTCGCTGTTTTATTTTATTTTCTTCAAATAGAAAGATAGAAAGAGAGAGAAAGAGAGAGAGAGAGAGAGAGAGAGAGAGAGAGAAAGAGAGCGAGCTCGCGGTGCATATTCAAGAGGCTATTTAACTGCTCGTGTTCCTTAGGATTTCTACAGGACGTAGATATGTAATTAAGTACGTATACACACATACACGCACGGGGTAATAGCCGTGTCCTGTAAAACAATTGAACGATGAAACGGGAAGAAGGGGAACACCATCGACCATCAACCATCAACCATCAACCATTACCATCGTCGGCATGGAAGGCACTATTCTAAATTAATAACTTCATTTCATCGTTTAGATACTTGCACTTTCGTTTGTGACATCGAAGATTATTTGTCAATATAGAAATTCAATTTTATATTTATCGTCAAACTTATAATGTCGATCGTAAAACGTAGATAAGAGATAGAGATAGAGATAGAGAAAGAGAGAAAAGAGAGAGAGAGAGAGAGAGAGAGAGAGAGAGAGATCGAAAGAATTTATCGTAAAACAGTCGAAACGTTGAGACCCGTCGAAAAGACGGAGTTTAACACGCGGGAGGAAGATCCCGATGTGTTCAGCATCTGGTCCTCAACGTTTACGGTTTATAATGCGCTTCTTACGTCGAATGACCGACGCGAACGCGAACGC
>OU964977.1:4232803-4237803 GCA_918808275.2 Dolichovespula sylvestris
AGAGTAGGAAGAGAGGAAGAGAAGTATATACTGCTTCATTAAAATTTACCTTATAAGCCGACAGCGTTGATACATTCACCGTGAACATAATGAAGCGATGTTTCAATGGAGCCATCACCGACACCCCTTCATCGTCATTCACCACACAACCATCGTCAGCAAGACCTACGTCACACGACCGTCACCGATGTCTCGCGTCTGTCGCGCACTGGTCCATCTTCTATACTTTCCTCGAATCTCCTCTTCCGTTCGTTTCCTATCAACCCTACCTACTACCACCGTCATCTCGTCTGGGTCCTCTTATTTTTTCTTTCTTTCCCTTTCTTTTCTTTGTTTTAATAAATACCAACCAATTGCACACTTGCTTCAGAACGAAAAGAAAAAGCACCGATATTGTTTGCAGTTTGTCCTATGCATATATATATATATATATATATATATATATATATATATATATATATATGTACGTATACTCAAAGATAGGAAAATGATTGAAACCGTATAGACGTCGGATAGATAGATGGATGGATGGACAGAGATAGAGAGAGAGGAAGAGAGACAGAGAGCTGGTTTTCGATGAATTAGCGAGGTATCGATAGCACCAGGCACCTTGTTATTAATAGAGCGACATATGTTGCGGGTTGCTCCTGTCGTTATCGATACTCGCCTCCAATTGTGCATAAATTATTGGTACGCTGTGTCTGACAATAGCTCCGGATATTGATGAGATTATCAATAATTTCGTGGGACATACATACGCACATATATACCGCGCGAACCGTCAATGACGACGATTTTCACTAACAACAGGATTTCCCACCGTTCGTTCGTTCGTTCGTTCGTTCGTTCGTTCGTTCGTTCGTTCTGTCTTTCAATGTTTTACTCTTTTATAGTCTCCGTTCTTTCTTCTTCCTTTTCGTCTTTTCTCGCAAAAATTCGTTTATAAACGAATTAATAGAATCACAAAAGACTTTTTAATACTTAAACATTTTAAACAAATTTGTTCTCTCCCAGTTTACCCTATCTGACTGCTTTGTCTCTTATTTCATCGTGCCCCTCCTTCCTCCGGGAGGTCAAAGAAAATGCATTGTCGTAACAACCGAGTTAAAAAAAAAAAAAAAAAAAAGAAAAAGAAGAGAAAGAAAAAAAAAACAAAAATGCACTCTCGTTATATAAATTCTTTTTTATGCCCCGCAGAATGTTCCCCCTTTTTAAAAAAACGCACAGTAATACGACGGCACAACGTAGGAAGGGAATGGTAAAGCGTAAAAAGGTGAAAAGAAACGTTACTCCGGTGATGTGTGACTCCAGAATACAAAACAATTTTTTTTTAAATAACAATGTACCGTGAAGAACGAAATATATACATATTAAAAAAGGAAAAAAAATGAGAAAGAATGAACAAGGAAGAAAACGAGGAAAAACGAGCAGAAATACCAAAAAAAAAAAAAACAGAGATTAAAAAAAAAACATTAAGTGAAAACACAGGTTAACAACGTTAGTTGTAATATACATACGAGATTACTCGCGAATAGCGGTACAACTAAGTCGCATTTCGTATATATATATATATATATATATATATATATATATATATATATATATATATAAAGTTTATACCAAATGATACAAAATTTGTATGAACAATGGATCCTTCTCGAAAATTGGAATTATTCTAAGTATCCACGTTGATGACTCTACAGTTTTCAATGATAATAATTATTATTATTAATCGTTGAGTAAAACTTGGATGGGTGGTGGTGTTACGCTAGGGTAATAGGGGTTTGGGAAATATAACAGTTAGAAGGAATAGAGAGAGATAAATAGATAGATAGAGGTAGATAGATAGATAGAGAGAGAGAGAGAGAGAGAGAACGTGTGGATTCGCGTTGCGTCGAGGGAGTCGATTGCAGCGCGCGCGCGACAGTAGGAGCGTCGGTGTCGACGGTCTCGGGGGTTGAAGGGGGTTCGTTGAAATTTATACCGGATGCCAGCCACCTAATAACGTTATTGCGTTGTATAAACTTCGAGCCACACGGAGCGCGCGGGCGCATACGTACGTACATACATACATACACACACGCATGCAGGAACGCACGCAGGCACGCACAAACAAGCACACAGTGGTGCGCATTAAAACCGCCATAGCCATAGAGACACAGAGTATAAATAATACAGCCGCGGTCATTTCCGATGCCGTATTTAGTTTATTAGCGGACGGCGCAACGGAATTTTTCAGCCCTTTCTCCTCTTTTGGCGTAACTGGTAACTCACCCACCGAAAACAACCAACCAAACCTACCAACCAACCTACCTACCCCGTACACACGCGCGCACCCTCCTTGCCCTTGCATCTCTTCGTCGCGCGAATTGCACAGGATACAGTTTAGTACGTGGCGCGCGACAACGAGTCTAAAGTATCCGGAAGTTAACTCTCTGTCTTTATCTCTCTCTTTCACTCTTTCTCTCGTCGTCGTCATCGTCTCTATCTTCCTTTTTCTCTTCTAGCATTCAAAAAATTGTCACGACCCTCTCTCTCTCACTCTCTCTCTCTCTCTCTCTCTCTCTCTCTCTCTGTCGGCCATTCTTAACGATGCTGGGAACGCTTTTATTCTTTTAATGCCACCCACCCACCCATTCAAGCCATCTCCAAACTCCACCCTAGCTCCACCTCGCCCCCGACTCGCCCGACCAACCCTTTTCGACGCATATTTTTACGAGGTGGTATTCGCCTCGTCTTGGATTCGTTTCACGATCACGATAAAATTCGGTTCAGCTAAGAATATCTTTTCTCTTGCATGTATGCGTGCGTGTATTATGTGCGTGTGTGTGTGTGTTTCCTTTTTTTTATAATCTCTCCCTTCCCCCCACCCCCCCCCTCTCTCTATTTTTTGTTCTTTCCTTCTGAGAATCTCTAGCTAATCATGTTTGTTGATAATATCATTCTAAAGTAAGCGTATCGATCGATGTGAAATAACCTTGTTACGTTGTGGAAGTTTACTCGACCTTTCGGATTGACTTTGAACTTTGTGATTCTTAAGATAGTCGATGGGTGAGAGGTGAGGTGGGTTGGAGGGAAGGGGGAATAGGGAAGGGAGAAACGGAGGTAACTGCGACAACATGTTATAATGGTATTTCGAGTTTGTCACACGGACGAAGCAGACGTAAGTTTTCAGTGGCACGTAGTAGGATCGACGGAGTATAAGAGGATTCCCGATGACTTTAAACAAACATCGTTTAATTTTAGAGCACCTACACGGAGGAGGGAGAGATGGAGGGAGGGACGGGGGGTGGCAGGCGCCCCCATTGGATATACATGATCTCGTGTAAACATGTCAGGTCAAGTCGAGCCACTCGAAATGTCCATGAAGGGGCTGGTAGTTTTCTTAAGTCTACCGAACTGCTAACGGCAGCAAGAGTTCTCTATCTTACTCTCTCTCTCTCTCTCACTCACTCTGTCTATCTATCTCTTTCCCGTTCCTTCTTTGAGTCAGGTTAGGGAACTACTTGACATTGATTTATCCCAACCAGTAATCCCAAACGTATTTTGTTTGGCCCCAGTTCCGATAATGTCTTTCTTCAAAAGTGCCACCGGAAAGGTTCGATCCGTGAGATCGTTCTTTCCAATAGCCTCGCACACTAATTCTCGTTCATGGTTAATCTTACGAGCATCTGTTTCGATGGCTCTCATAATAGGAATAACCCCATGGCATCTGGATTATTTTAAAATCTAAGAAATTGTCCGAACTTCGAGCGAGATCGCGGCGCGTCTCGGTTGATGTGGTTCCGCGAGAGAGAGAGAGAGAGAGAGAGAGAGAGAGAGAGAGAGAGAGAGAGAGAGAGAGAGAGAGAGACGACAACAAAAAAGGAAAGAAGAAAAGAAAACAAGACGAGCGTGCAACGATGATGTTATTTAAATAAATAAAATAAAAAGATACAGACGGATATTTCGATCGTACGAAGGATCAAAAGGGAATTATTTGCGTTCTTATATATTTTCTTTCTTTTTTTCTTTTTCGAATTATAATTACACGTACTAACATACGTTCCACGTAAATTAGATACATACGTCGAAAATATTTACTTGGACTTCTTAAGGATACGACATTAAATCGATCCAAATGAAACCACCCAAAGTATCGTAATATCGCGATTCAAGGGAGGAAGGAGTATAATTCGAAGTAACATACAACTAGAACGTATCGAGTTATTCTTGGAGAGTCTGCAACACGTGTCGGTAGGAGAGTTTGATATACGTAGAGGGTGGTCACCCCTCTCTCTCTTCATCCTTCTCTCTCTCCCACCGTTCCTTACGGAAAGGGAAGGCGTTTCGACGGCCTAGTGCCCTTCACTTGCCCAAGGACCTTCCAGTTTCGTAGACTGGCGCCAAGGCATACACACACATCCACACAAACACACAATCGTACAAATATATACCTACCTACGTCTAAAATATGTTTGTATCCTCGTCGAAAATACTATGTGCCTTTTCGTTCAAAGGACAGCCCACGTAGTGAAAGAAAAAGAATAAGAAGAAAAAGATTGAGGTTGAGAGAGAGAGAGAGAGAGAGAGAGAGAGAGAGATACAGGCACTCGAACGAAGACGAGCGGCTCTCAATCCATCGACGCAGTCTTCAGAAATTTACATTATATCTCTCAAGTCAGTCTTGGTATACTTCTAGTATGGAAACCCGTATATTTTCTACGTGTATACGTGTTTTCCTTTACAACGAAATGAAGAACGAACAGTCGTAGCAGAAGGAAAAGAAGGAAGATTTGTTTACTCGCGCCGATACCTCCCACCGATCTTTTACAACCTCACCCTTCTACGAACACTGCAGCAGCAACAGCAGCAACAGCAGCAGCAGCAGCAGCAATAGCGTTGCAGCCAAAGCAGCAACAGCAGCAGCTATATACACGGTAAGACTAGTTTGTTCGAACTTGTTTTAATGCCTATTTTCAAAACCCCCGTCGAATGGCTTATGTTGCTTGTCTACGCCT
>OU964977.1:4242803-4245303 GCA_918808275.2 Dolichovespula sylvestris
GTCTCTCCACTTTTCTTTTTACTCTTTCTTTCCCTTTCTTTTCTTTTTATTTCATTTTTTTTCTTTTTTTTTTTTTTTTTTTAATCATATCGCATCGCGACGAGTTGAAATCAAACGCTCGATCCTACACGCTGGAGAGAAGAGATGCAACCGTATCGGAGACTCAGGAGTTTTATCAAACGCCGATAAGAAAGAAGGAAAGAAGGAAAAAGAGAGAGAGAGAAACGAGGTGAGGAACGGAGAGAACGGCATCCGGTGTGTCCACGGAGAATGTGTGTGCATTTTTAATAAGAGACTTTAATTTATAGAATGCCATGACACTTCTCGTCTGGATTTTACGACCGGTTGATTATATGGTGTAAGACAAACATAGCCCGTCTCCGATAAGTAGCTATCTCTACCATGTTAAACATATTATGCTAACGCGTTAACCGACATGTCTGCGACCGAAGGAGAGAGAGAGAGAGAGAGAGTTAAATGGAAGAGAAAGAGAGAGACAGACAGACCGACATAGAGAGAGAGAGAGAGAGAGAGAGAGAGTCACAGATAAGCAACAAGTGTGCAGCTCATGTCGAGCCGTTTGGGAAAAGGTATTGTGTATTCGTTTCTCGTTAATCGCTGCACGTTCCCTTCTATCGTTCTCTCTCTCTCTCTCTCTCTCTCTCTCTCTCTCTCTCTCTCTCTCTCTCTCTCTCTCTCCTCTTCCCTCCCGTTCGTACTCTCGTTCCCTCTTTCTCTTTTCCGACCCCTTGTTCTCTATTTTTTATCGGGTGTTCACACCCCGGAGTTTGAAGCACGCGGAAGCACGGTGCCTACCAATGCGAGACACACACGCACGCGGCCACCATTGTGAAGTCACCTACCTCCACCCTCTTTACTCTCACTCCTATCACCCTCTCTATTTCTCTTTCTTTCTCTCTCACTCCCTCTCCCTCTCTCTCTCTCTCTCTCTCTCTCTCTTTTTTCCGTTTAATTTCATCCCATGGAGATTTGTTCGATTTTTATCGAAGAGCCGAGGAATTGCATTTTCCCGACGGTAAAGCAATTACCGACGTATGAAAAACGATAGAAAACGAAAGAGAAAGAGAGAGAGAGAGAGAGAGAGAGAGAGAGAGAGAGAGAGAAAGCTAACATGCTCACACATAATCTTTCCATGTTTCTTTTATTTATGAAATCGCTGCTCCTCTACGTAACACGTTTTTCCTTTTCTTTTATATATTTAATTTATTTATTTCTTCTTCTTCTTCTTCTTCTTCTTCCTTTTTTCTTTCGTTTTTGTTATTTCATTCGACTCGGTTCGTTCTGTTGTTTCGTTTTCTTTCTTTCACTCTTTCTATCATCATTGCTTTTGTTTCTTGCAGGATAATACTTTCGTTTCTCCCATTTCGACGAACTAACGTAATATTTATCTCTTATCGAGGCCTTCATAGGAAGCCATTGAAAATATCGAGGGTAATTTACGGCGTTGATTTGATTAAACGATATAACATATGTAACGTATGTAACAAACGACGTAACGTATAACACAATACGATTCGTAAAAGAAGTCACAATGTATTCTTTTCTTTTATTTCCATTATGATTCCAATTATAAATACGTACGTTTCATACATATGTACGTATCTTAGCCTAATACGTAACTAGTTGCTTAAATATTCGTAAAAATTCGGTATCGTTAGAGTATGATAGTAAAACATAGAGAAGTGGTGGTGGTGGTGGTGGTGGTGGTTAATCACTCGTATCGAAGGGATGTAACGTCGAAATAGAAAGGGATAGAGAGAGAGAGAGAGAGAGAGAGAAAGAGAGAAAGAAAAAGATAGAGAAAGAGATAGAGAGAATGAGAGAGCAAAAGACACAACGGGAGAAAAGGAAAGAGGCAGTATCTCATAGAAACTAAGCGGCGGGACCTTCTTATGGTCGGCAAATATAATAAACTTGGGGTCCATATATCCGCGCTTATGGTGGCAGCTGGCAAGACCCTAAGGAAAAAGCAACGGCACGTAGAGAGCCGTCCTTCGTGGCCGTTGTTCCCAGTATCGGGGGAGGGGTGGGGCGGAGTGGAGGGGTTGGAGCGGGGTTAAGAATACCTAGGGAAGAACCAAGAGAGATCGTCATATTTTCTGATTGTTCGCCAATAAACCCCATTACTATTTATCAGGCTAATGCGTCCTTATAACTACCATTAACAACAATCTATATAACGTTTCCGGCGCATTAGCGAACGGTTCTATCAGCACCAAAAATTTATTATTGGAAATAACCATTTCTCTTAATTGCGTATACAGGTTTCTTTTATCTTTCTTTCTTTTCCTCTTCTCTTTTTTTTTTTTTATCGATTTCATTTACCATTTCGTACGTTTATCTTTTTACAGAGCACCGTTGACGATCATCAGATCTTTTTAACTTTGACGATATCAACGAAATGATATTAGAATTGATAATAAATCTAATACCGTAGAACAGATGATCTGGAATAAACCGAAAGAGGGGGGTTGATAGG
>OU964977.1:4247803-4270303 GCA_918808275.2 Dolichovespula sylvestris
GAGGGGAGGGAGGTTGACGGGAGGGGCGTTAGGATTTTTATCGTTCCGGCAGCCCATCGTTTCTTTCTTTCCTTCCTTTCTTTCTTTCTTTCTTTCATTCTTTCACTCTGATGTCCTCAAACAAACAAAAAATCGATCGCGTCATTACGAATAAAGTGGATTTGAAAGAGAAGAAGAAGAAGAAAAAAAAAAGAAAAGACAAGGAAAAAGTATCTCGCAGAAGAGAAAACGTCGTCGGACGACGTTACGACGAACCTTTTATTAATCCGATCTATAGTCCGATCTATAATCCAATCTTTTCGATCAGCCATCGAAACGTTTTTGTTAAATTGAACGTAGAAGACGTAGGCGACGGTCCCGTCCGTTCTCTCTTATTCTCCGAACGAGTGAAACGTCCCTCCGCCCTCCTCCTGAAACGGTTTCGAGGGGGGAGGAGGCTTTAATAAAATCGTGCATTTGCGGGCTTGTTCGTCTATCAAGATGCTCGCCGTTCGCGTCGCCATCCTCTGAAAATGATTTGCGGCGTAAGAGACGGGACAATAGGCAAGTAGGAGTAGAGGAAGAGAGAAAGAGAGAGATAGAGATAGAGATAGAGATAGAGATAGAGATAGAGATAGAGTGAGAGAGCGGAGGGCAAACAAGTTAGCTGTCTCCCGATTTTGCGGAGTGGCAAGCTCGTAATTGTTACGGCATAACCTCCAGATAATCGCGTCTAAAGTTTCCTAGGACGTTTCGTAGAGTTAGTTGGCGGTTTCTCTCGGAGCCGGGCGTTTAGCCCGTATTGTCGCGCATACACCGAGCGTGGATGTACACGTTCAGTCGAGGAGCAACGCCGGCAGGGTGGAGGCGGTGAAGGTAGGATGAGAATGAGGATGAGGAGGAGGTAAAGGAGGAGGAGGAGGAGGAGGAGAATGAGGAGTAGACCTCTTTGCCTGGCCACGCTAGCTCCGTTGGCACGTTCGTTCAAACGTAACGTACGTGTTCCTCTCTAGCTGTCTAGTAGCAACCTTGCGACAACGTTCCTTCTCTCTCTCTCTCTCTCTCTCGCCTCTCTAAACCTCCTCTCCCCGTTCCACACTTCTCTCCTACGTACGTATGTACGTCGCTCGAGTGTCCGTAATCCGTTCATGACCGAACTCTCGCTCGTGACTCCATCGTCCCGGAAACGTACAGTAGCTCTAGCTATCTAGCTTGCTAGTACAACACACTAATACTAAACAATGACGCGGGACGGCTTGCATTTCGCGTACGTTCCCACCTAATTCTCTAGACATTGTTTATCCATCTCCATTTTGCTAATGACAAAGCTTTATTAACCGTATATTAACCGAACCGTTCGTGCTACTACCAAGAATACAAGTTCTCCTTATCCACCCATCCACCGCCTCACTTCACTACCCCCGCCGCCTTTCCTTGCCCTCGGGATGTCTTCTTGGCCGTCAAGTGGTCATTCCTCGAGTTTAGACCCGATCGAATTTAGGACACGGCTCCGTTCGAAAGTTAATCCGTGAGATCGTTCAAGGACCTTAGAGTCGGTATCGATCGAATAATTATTGCTTTTGAACATTTTCGTTGCTACGTGGGTCGGCGCACGCGGATTTTCTTCTTCCTCTCGTTGCAAGAAGAGGGAGAAAAAGGGAATGAGAGATAGATAGATAGAGATAGAGAGATAGATAGAGAGAGAGAGAGAGAGAGAGAGAGAGAGATGACGGGGGTTGGGTTGAGGTTGGGTATGAGGGTGAGGGTGGTGGGACGAGGTGGGTGGTAATGGGGCTTGCAGGAAGCCGCGGTTATTGCGAGAGCGAGCGACCGCACGAATTAACGCTTGTTTCCAAAAGCCCTAACGTGCTCGCGACAATTCTTGAGTGCTGTCTGGTGCAGAACTGGAAAGAGAAAGAGAACGCGAGCGAGAGGCCACGCCACGAGAGAAAGAAAGAGAGAGAGAGAGAGAGAGAGAGAGAGAGAGAGAGAGAGAGATGGCAACGCTACTCCCGATATCACCACCCCATGCAGCCGGTGTTCCTCTACCTCTGCCTCTTCCTCTACAACTGCCGCTGCCTCCGCCTCCTCCTCCTCCTCCTCCTCCTCCTCCTCCTCCTCCTCCTCCTCCTCCTCCGCTAGAACCAACCCCTTTCTCTGACCCCAGGGATGCGGAGCAACCACGTTAAATGTTGGTAATGTTAACGTAAATAGATTATAACACTCTGTTAAACAGCCGGGCAGAGGCAGAGGCACAGGCAAGCAGGCAAACAGGCAGCCACGGAGAGAGCCTCGACTCGTGCGAATTACTCACGGATCGCGTGACATGTTCCCCTGTCCTGCCAAGCGCCGCTTTTGGCAATCATCCTACGTGTTCTACGCGTCGACGACGACGACGACGACGACGACGACGACTACGACGATGTCCCTCTTCTCCTCCTACTCCTCGTTCTCCACCTCCTTCTTTTACGAACGAACCGTACAATTTTTCACTATCGAGTTTCCTCCAAAGGCTTGCTTGCTTGCTTGCTTGCTTGCTTTCCTTCCAGTCTGTTTCCCGAAGAGGAGCAATCGATGGTCGTAGATTTTTTGAGGAACTCTATGTAGGCATTTGTAAAATTATTCCTTTGTTATTATTCGTCATTTCAACGGCATCGTGGTTCCGGTCGAAAATGAATTCAACCTAATTTCACTGTCAGTAGTTCGACCACCATGTCGTGGGCGTCGTTGAAAGTAGAGAGAGACAGAGAGAGAGAGAGACAGAGAGAGAGAGAGAAAAGAGTGAGAGTTACTGCCATTTCTCTCTTTTTCCCAAAGTAGGCAGCACCTAAGGAAAAACTACCCTCCGCCTTTAGTTTATAGTCCCTTAAAAGCCGAGACATTCGTAAAGAGAAAGAGACAAGTACATACGTAAGACGTCACACTCGATATCTCGTTCCTCACGCACTCGAATTTCCGTCTAACGGTTAGACGTCGTTCGCTACTCCGTCTTATCGTACGTGTCGCAGGTCTTAACGCCGGCTAATGCATTTTTACGGGGAAAGATAAGGGGCAATGGGACCTTCGTACGACGACGACGACGACGATGACGACGGGGGAGATGGGAGGTGGGAGGGACCTAACAACAACAACAACAACAACAACCGAGTATAGGGATGGGCTGTGACGGGCATTGGGGAAAGGGGAGAGGTTAAAATCATTTATAAGCTATAAATGGGGATTATTGAGGGACGGCATTCCCCTTACGTCCCAATAAAACTACACTTTGTTTCACCTAGGACACGGGCAGTCACTCCGGTATACCTTTAACGCAGCCCTCTTTTATATCTTATTTACAACTCTTTTATTCGCCGATTCCATCTCAATCAGGCCACTCTTACCGCACACGTCTTTACGTCCCGCGACTATACCCCCCGCCCCCCTCCCCGCTCCAGGAACCGTAACGTGAGTAAAGTCGTTCGTTGAAATAAGATGTCCCGAATTAAGGAACGACTCTATTTGCCAACCACCACCTCCTCCCATCCCACATACATACATACATACATACACCACATCCACCCTCCGATCCACCCTCCCTTTTTTACCTTTCGTTGCTTTTAGCCGGGACCATCGAGTTTAGAGATATAAACGGATTGGCGAAACGTCAAATTACCTGGCAACGGCCATTAGAGAGAAAAAGATGGATCGACCGTCCTTCGAACGAACGAGAGAACGTCGACCAAGCTTTTCTCCCCCTCTGTCCCTGCCCCTGCATCTTCTTCTTTCATCTCTTTGGATTTCATCGTTCAAGTTCATCGTTAGAATATGATAATGTATTTCTCATTCACCGGAGACTTGAATACGTCTATATACAATGTGTATATGTATATATATATATATATATATATATATATATATATATATATATTTCAATGGGTTTGCACGCATGTGCCATTCGCAGGGAACTGTTAAGACCCCCCCAAGCGATATCGCTAGCGCAATATTCAAATCCACGGCACGATGGAGTAATGTCTGCCTCCCGTAGTATAGATTGCTCGCCCTCCGGGCGTATGCCGGGTACCGCGAATCACAATAATTCCGATATTGCCTTCTGTTCTCGCTGATCATTCCACTAAGTACGACCCCCGCGCGCGCACTAGCTTGCGCAGTGTTCGCTCGATCCCGAGAATCTCTCACTCAACCGTATTTCGCTCCGTGAAAGCACCATCAACCAACCAACCAACCAACCAACCAACCAACCAACCCTTCCTTCTCTCTCTCTTTCTCTCTCTCTCTCTCTCTTTATCTATCTCTTTCTCTATTTTGCATCATCGTTATTCCATTCTTCGAGCTGCTCGATCGAAATGGAAACGAAGGGAGGAGACTTTACCGATGGGCAGATCATTTTTTTTGTTCTTTTTCTTTTACTTCCTCCTCCTCTTCTTCTTCTTCCTCTTTTTCTCCTTGTTCTTTTAATCAAATAAACTTAATCGAAGGAAGAAAGAAAGAACGTCTTGGAGACGATGATTACCGTCGCGATATCAATGCTTTCGTCTGAATCATCGGGCATAGAGGGAAAGAGCAACGGGGAACTGAAACCGAGTTTTTAATTTGGCGCGTGTCACGTGACAGCTTGGACGGTAGCGACTGAGAGAGAGAGAGAGAGAGAGAGAGAGAGAGAGAGAGAGGGAGAGAGAGGGAGGGAATGGTTACGGGGAAAAGAGTCCGGGGTACAGGCATGCAGATGAATCTCTCTCTCGCATTGTCTGTGTCTGAATGGATATACCAACCCACCTCTCTATTCCTTCGCGGTTTTTGAGCGTTATTTTCGGTGACAAATATTATTGTGTCGAACAATGTGATCGCGCTCAATGCCTCTTTCCCATCTCCTTCCTTCCCTTTATACCTATCACTCTCTCTCTCTCTCTCTCTCTCTCTCCCAACCAACCCCCAACCCCCTCATTCCCACCCTCCACCCATCCCCGAACCATGTTCGTTCTCTCTACAGTGTACCATCTATATAGATATCTATCTCTCTCTATCTCTCTCTCAGTTTGTACCAACCCAGGCTTACACAGCCACCCTTGGCTGACGTCCTTGGCTCGCTCGGCCAGTAATCTTCGACATTGTCTCCCGGAAACGTGCCCGCGGCCATATTGGAATTGCTAATGCTCGACGACTCTGACTACGATCCGATGAAAACGAACGGGAAAATCCGAGAAGTACGACGACCATACCCGCCTGCCGCGCGTTTCTTCCGCGTGGATCAATCAACCCGCTGGATCCTATTCTCGAGAAAGAATTACAAAGAGTATCTCTATGGTATGGTTGAGAATTAAAGCCATGAGTTGATAAAACTCGTCTACTTTCTCGTTCCCTTTTAGAAAGTTTTAACTTTTATCGATCTATATATTATACTTTCGGAAATGTCTCGATTGACGGTATCGTTGAAAACCGATCTCTCTCTCTCTCTCTCTCTCTCTCTCTCTCTCTGTCTTTGTCTCTCTCTCTTTCTTTCTGTTCGGATTACGTTCAATAAAATTTACGCGATTTCAAAGAGATTTCCGTGAAGGAAAATAACACCCGTCGGCTTCGTTCGGTTTCCATAAACTCCTGGATGGTTATCGAGGATTGCTGAGAGAGAAAGAGAGAGAGAGGAGAGAGAGAGAGAGAGAGAGAGAGAGAGAGAGAAGGTACGTACGGTTGGTTATCAGGACGGAAAGAATGGTTAGAATCCATCCATCCGTATCTTAGCCGGAGGCATAGCGACGGTTGGAAACCGTGCTTGAACGACTGTCATTCTCGTTCGTGTTCCACGTAGGAACATTAAAACCGCCCTTGACTATCGAATCTACTTATATACTACCGATATCGTTATTGGACGATAGAGAGACGTTCTCGTACCTTTATATCAGATCGTTCTTCTATCTCAAAAAAATTCTTTCTTTCATTTTTTCTTTCTGTTTTTTTATTTATTTATTTATTTATTATTTTCATTCACCGCGACCATCGACGATGACAATCGGGAATGAAATAATTTCGACATCGATTCGAAACGATCCTAAAATTGTTTCCTTTTTTCTTTTTTTTTTTTTTTGTAGAACAAGAATAAGAAGAATACATCGAAGTCGGTGGTGATCGTTCGGACGATCGTTTTGCTTGAAGGATCGAGAATGAGAAAGTAGGGTATGAGAGGAAGGAATAGGATCCCGTGATGGTTGTGTTAGTACGGATGGGGGTCGAATGGGGTGGGATGAGCAGGGGGATGGATGGATGGATGGATGGATGGATGAAGGTGAGGAGAGGGGTATTCGAGCGCACAGGGATGCATCGTGGCTCGATTCGGCAGAACCCTGTCCTCCTCGGGGCACGTCGAGGATCGAGAGACGGAGGGGGTGAGAGCGCGTCTCATTCGCAGACTGCCGATATCGGTACGCCACCCCACACCACCCACCCCCTTTCCACCACCGTCAACCCTTCCAAAATATCTCATTCCCAAACGCCTCGAGCTCTCGATGGATTACAAACCTATCTATTACTTCCCTGTCCCAACCACCCTTCCTCCCCCCCCCCTCTCTCTCTCTCTCTCTCTCTCTCTCTTCTGTTCGACGTTCTCTTTCGACGTTCGAGAAGAGACGAACGGACGGGAAATTTAACACGAGGAGACCCACTCTGCCTCCGGAGAAGTTAGGATTTCCAAGAAAGAATATATTCTTTGACAACGTCGAAGAAGGAATAATCGCGCGAAAACGTTCGATCGAAAATCGGCTTTATGATGTTCCCAATGTCGGAATCGGGGAGATGGTAGTGGATGGGGAGGGGGAGGAGGGTGAAATACTTTCGAGGATTCGTCTACTCGTTTTGACATTTGCGCCGATAGAACGGCGAGGGATGTAACGTCTACCGATTTTTTCGTCGTGAGCTCGGACGTCAAACTAAAATTGCTCGAAACGTCGTCGGTTTTCCGCGAGGCACGTCGTTTCACGTAGAAAGAGGAGCAGCAGAAGGAGGAGGAGAAGGAGAAGGAGGAGGAGGAGGAAGAGGTAAGGTTGATTAAAAAGCGAACGACGCTCGTCGGTCTTTTTTTTCTCCTCCTTTTTTTTCTGTTTCTTCTTCTTCTTCTTCTCCTTCTCCTTCTTCTTCCTCTTCTTTTCTTCTTTTTTTTTTTCTTCCATTTTTTTTTTCGTGGTAGCACCCTTTCACAGTTAGTTCCATCTTTTCCACCATAGGAAGAGCGCGTCGCAGAATCGTCGCTCGGTCGGCCGAGCGAGAGACGAGAGAAGAAGGATCCTTCCCCGTTCTCCTCCTCCTCCTCCTCCTCCACCTCCTCCTCCTCCTCCTTCTCTTCCAACTCCTACTCGTTCTCGTTCAATTCCGAATATCGTATGCCAGTGCGAGACCGAGTTGCTCTGAGAGTAAAGGCGGAAGAGTGAGAAACGAGGTAAAGAGAGAGAGAGAGGCTAAAACGTCGAAGGTAGCGAGAAAGAGAAGTCTAGAGACTGCGGGGTATCTGTGTTCGTGTGTGTGTGCGTGTGTGTGTGTGTGTGTGTGCGCGTGAAGGACGGGTTAGATTTCGCCGTGAAGAAGCTGGCACGTATCTCGTAGGTCGGCGTCATAGCCAGGTTCCGCGGGGCGAAAAGGGGTGGGTTAGCCAGGGCTAGGGGATTGGTGGTGTGGGTTGGAGGTGGGTTTGGTATATAGGCTTGGGCAAACGCAGTCGACGACGAGTAAGTCGGCAATGGCAGCACCACCCGGCACCTCTTAGTCTAATTGAAAAGTCGGCAGAAATTGAAAATTGCGATCGCGAATTGCGAAGCTGCTTTAGAGAGGAGAGGATAGGAGAGGAGAGGAGAGGAGAGGAGAGGAGAGGAGAGGAGGTCTCTCGCCTTGGAACGGCGAGAGTGGGCGCATAGATGAGGAGAAGAAGGAGGAGGAGGAGGAGAAGTAGAAGAAGAAGAAGAAGTAGAAGAAGAAGTGGGAAGGTAGGGTGGTACGAGAGAGGTGGTGCAGACGTGCACGCCACGTTCGAATACGCTAGAATGAAGATTCAGGGTTTTGTCTTTTCCTTTCTCGCGGATGGGGCGGGCCGATGTCGCGGTGGGTGTCGGGCTAAAGGGAACGTGGACGAGGCGCAAGGGAAACGGGGGAGAGACGAACGGAAGAGAGAGAGAGAGGGTGTGCGAATTCAGTCTCGTATGGGCATTCTTTTAAAGCAGTCCTCAATTGTACCGTTCTATATACTCGTTCTGAGGGTTGATTTCGTCGTCCCTCCACCACCCATTCATCCGGCCATCATCCATCATCATCCCATTCGTGCATCCATCCATCCATTCGTCCATAGATGCATACATGCATACATTCATACATGGATACATATGAGGGACGCGCGTAAACACACGCGTTTGTTTGTCCATAAGGGGTACGGGAAAACAACAACTTCGTTGCTAAATTCCTACTATCCCTTTAGAAATACGACGACGACGACGACGACGACGACATAGGTTTGTTTTCTATCTTCGTTTTCTCTCTCTCTCTCTCTCTCTCTTTCCATCTCTTTCTTTCTCATTCTTTCGTGTTCCGGCACACTCGAAGGCACCTCTTCTTGTGCTTATTTCACGCGACGTTCATGAGTAGCGTCGGGCGAGCGCGGTTCATCGAGAAGGAAACGCGAGATAGGAGGGCCGGGATTTGACGGGGGAGGAGGAGGAGGAGGAGGAGGAGGAGGAGGAGGAGGAGCAGGAGGTGGAGAGGACGATGGAGATGGCGAGGGCGACGGGGTAGAGAGGGAAGATCCGGGGGACGAATTGTAAACTGGAACGTCGGCCACGGACCGCCCGTCGCAGGAACTATAATATATCTGAGCGCTTTAAGAACAGCGCTAGCTTTGATAATGGTCGCCGACGCCTCAGACGCCAACGTGTTACTTACTACTGCCTTTCCCGTCGCCAGGAGAAAGATATATATATATATATATATATATATATATATATATATATATATCGTTTGTAAAAGACTACTTACAATATTGCCTCTACGTCGTACCCGTTCATCTCGTCTACAACACCACGTTCGCGAGCGAGTTTTAAACCCTTTTTGAATTAACCGGTTTCGTTCGCGACGACGCGACGCGCCGCGACGCGACGAGACGCGACTAAACGCGAAACAGAAGGTGGGAGAGTAATCGAGAGACGCATAGGTGTTCGCGCGTATATATAAGTACATATCTCTTTTACTTTCTTTTCTTTTCTTCTCTCTCTCTCTCTCTCTCTCTCTCTTTGTCTTTCTCTTTCTTTCGTATTTCTTTCTTTTTACTTGTTTTTTTTTTTTTTTTTTTTTTCTTTAAAGTCGCTAAATCCCTTAGGAATGGAAGATCTTTAAAAAGGGATTGCCGCAATGATCGCGTAGCACTCGTGCGTTTGAATTATTCTCCTCATTGTTTATCTCTCTCTCTTTCTATCTCTATCATTATCTTTCTCTATCTATCTATCTATCTCTCTCTCTCTCTCTCTCTCTCTTTCTCAACAACTAACGTAACGGAGAATAGGAGTATGAATTAAACGGCAGGAAGATTCGAAAAGCACGTTTTCTCTCTCTCTCTCTCTCTCTCTCTCCGTCTCTGTCTCTCGAAGGTAGTAGCAGTAGTCTGCTCGCGTTAACGAACAACTGCATTTTGTATTCCGAAATATCTTTTCAGTCGACACGTTTACAGAAACGACGCGTTATGCTCTCGGAGCTTCGGCGTATAGGACGAGGAGGTGGTGGAGGAGGAGGTGGAGGTGGAGGAGGAGGAGGAGGAGGTGTGCGTTCCACTTTCTCCATCTCCGCGCGACGTACCCCCATTGTTTCGGACGAAGATAAACGCGCGGACGACAGAAGCGAGAGAATATTTTTCGAAGCGTCTCTTCGTTGGACCGGACGAGCGCGCCTTTTATCGTTTCGCAGTGTCTCTCTATCTTTATCTCTACGTCCCTCCCTCTGCCGCCCTTCCTCTCTCCCTCTCTCTCTCTCTCTCTCTCTCTACGAGAGATTTTTACCGGATGTTAAGCGAACACGCGGGACGACGCGTTTTTTCAAAATCATTCGTCCCGGTTTTTCTTTTTCTTTCTTTCGTTTGTTCGTCCTCTCTCTCTCTCTCTCTTATTTTTTTTTTTTTAATTTCTTTCCCTTTTTATCCTCTTAATTTTCTTTTTTCATTTCTCCCCTATTCTAATTTCGAGCACGTATGCACGGCTCGCGGTTATATACGCTTTCTTCTTTAACGTCGTTCGTCCCGTTTTGCTTTCTTTCGATCTTCGTAGACGGAAGATTGCACGGATAGGGCAAAAGGAAAAGGAAAAGAAGAAAGAAAGAAAGAAAGAAATGCAAAGTAAAAAAAAAGGAAGAGAGAGAATTCAAATGTTCGGTTGTTGTTGGTCGGTCGGTCGGTCGGCTTGGTTGTTTGTCTTGAGCGAGAGGAAAAAATTAGGAGCCACCAACGCGATCCTTCGTCGTTGCACCTGCAATAAAGTTCTATCAAGGATGCACGGGGAGAGTGAGAGAAAGAGAGAGAGAGAGAGTACGAGACAATGACTCTGTTGCGCTCGCGCTCAAGTGAGGAACTCGCTAAAACCATAACTCTCCTTTAGGGAATCTTCTACTTTATCGTATAGGTACGTCAACTTCGTCCTTCTTCCTTTATATTTATCCCGGAAAATAACGTAACCCGTACCTATACCTTTCAATGAAAAGGAAAAAAAAAGAAAAGAAAAGAAAAGAAAAGAAAAGAAAAGTTAAAAACAGAAAGAAAAAGAATCCCTAAGAAAGAGAGAAAGATATATATATATATATACACATAAGTACATTTGATAATGCGTAATAAATCGACGAAGTTGGTGTTCTTTAAATTCTTAAGTACACGATCTTGGCTCTGTTAGACCAGCTGACTCGACCCCACTACATCTCCTTCTTTTTCGTCGTCATTCATTAAATCGTTCGTTCGTTCCTTCACTCACTCATTCATTCATTCATTCATTCATTCATTCATTCATTCATTCATTTGTACGTAGAAGAGGCAAGCGGCGGCGTTGACGCGCGTAATTACACGGCGGGATTAAAGCGACACGTCGTACCTTCTATCTCTCCTATCTCTCTCTCTCCCTCTCTTGTTCTCGTCCTATCCTTATCCTCCTCCTTCTCCTCCTCCTCCTCCTTCTCCTCCTACTACTACTACTACTCCTCGTCAGGAGAAAGGACGGATCGTGGGCACTTCGATAGATACTTCCCAACCTCCCCGCCCGCCTCCCACCGCCCCGCCGGCGTTCAACCATCGTTGCCTTCAACGTTGTGTGGCAGGGTTCTTCTCGATGTTCGCGTCGCCTAATTGGAGATTCTCGAAGTTACCGAGGCAGAGGAGCCGAATGAATTTCGTGAGCGACGCTCGGCTCTTCAATTCTCTTGCCGGCGCTTTACGGGAAAACGGGAGAGGAGAAATGGTGAACGTAAGAGAGAGAGAGAGAGAGAGAGAGAGAGAGAGAGAGAGTGATATATAGGGAAACGAAGAGAGTTCGTCCGTGTCTTTACCGGCCGTGGAACGGTCGTAAATGACGGAAGAAGGTAGGTAGGGTGGGTAGGTTGTGTAAGGTGGTAGAATTGAGGGTAACGTACGTCGAGCAATAATTATATTGGGTGCGCTCGTCCAAAGGTTTAAACCCTACGCTATCGCAATGTGGAGGTGAACACCGTTCTAGGAGAGTAAAGTGACAGCGAGAGGCTGCCGAAAAGGAGGTCGGAGGATACGTTTTAATCACAGGACTAGAGAAAGAGAAAGATAAAGAGAGAGAAAGTCTAGGTAGGCTCGGCTCGGCTCGGTTTGCCTTCCCTTGTCTTGCTTTGGCTTGGCTTGGCTTGGCTTGCCTTGCCTTGGCTTGGCTTGGCTTGGCTTGGCTTGGCTCGACGAGCTCGCACAGTTTAAACGTTCGTCGACTCTGAGAATGCGAATTGAGAGATAAAACGAGAAAGTTGCTGCTAACCCCAGTCTCTCTAATGTTTCTGCACCTTTCTCTCTCTCTCTCTCTCTCTCTCTCTCTCTCTCTCTCTCTCTTCTGCTCATCAACTCTCTCATTGCTTTGTACGTTTCTCCACCCTCTCACCTTTTCTTCCTCTTTCTCCTTCACACTCTCTTCCTCCCGCTTACCTTCCGTCTACCGTAGCCACGCGAATGCTCACGTACTCCACCAAACTCTCGCTCGACTGTTCCCTCTCTCTCTCTTTCTCTCTCCCTCTCTCTCTCTCTCTCTCTCTGTCTCTCTCTCCCACACACTCACCGGTTCGTTCTTTCTCTTCTCTGGCCAGGCGCCGCGCGACGGCCTCTCTAATTTTCTTCGGAGTTCAGCTATGCGAACTACATTATGGAATAATTGCGTGGGTCGTTATTCCCGGCTTCTGTTTTCGCCGGCAGCCACCGTTTTCATCCCTATATAGTCACAGAAATAACGCGAGCGCCCACCGCGAGCAACCACCTCTTTCTACCTTCCTCTCCCTCTTCCTCTCTCTCTCTCTCTCTCTTTCTTTTTCTCTTTCTTTCTACCTCTCTTTCTCTGTTCTCGCGCCAAGGTAATGAGTAATAATGTTCGAATTAAAATTATATTCCACGCGATGTGGATTTCTTAACGAAGCTGTTGGATAACGATCGGACTATTCCCCCCCCCCCTCTCTCTCTCTCTCTCTCTCTCTCTTCGAAGATTAAAGAAAACGCGAAATCCGTATCGTTCAACATTAAG
Source organism: Dolichovespula sylvestris (assembly GCA_918808275.2). Classification (NCBI taxonomy): domain Eukaryota; kingdom Metazoa; phylum Arthropoda; class Insecta; order Hymenoptera; family Vespidae; genus Dolichovespula; species Dolichovespula sylvestris. The sequence goes on from OU964977.1 coordinate 4,260,520, forward strand.
AATCGTCGTAGTATAATTTAAGTGGCAAAGGTCCATCGTCGTAGGCGTGTATTGATCGAGCGTAGTTGGAAAAAGTTAAATGCGATCGTGGAAGTAAATAAACCCGGATGGACGATAAAACGCCGAACAAAACCTATGGAATTCAACATTAATAACGAACTATTCAGGTGGAGAAGGTAGTTCATGGCGTGGATCCACATCTCGACGGTTGTTCAGTCGCAAGAACGATGGCTGTGTAACGTTCGGTCGCTTCGAGCTGCCGGACTGGAATGAGAATCTTAGTCGAAGTAAGGAGAAATGGGGTGTTTGGAGGGTTTGGGGAGCGAGGGGATAGCACGGGGAGACGGGGGAGCGGGCAGGAGGGGTTGAACGTCGAAATAAACGAGGGAACGCCACTTTAAACGTGCAATTGCATTGCCAGGAATCAGACCCATTCCACTCTCGTTCCACTCTCTCTCTCTCTCTCTCTCTCTCTCTCTCTTTCTCTCTCTCTCTCTCTCTCTGACTCTTCTAACGTTAAAGGACGAAGAAAGGGCGGGTCGCAGAGTCAGCCTCACCTCGCCTTGCCTTGCCCGCGACCCTTCGAGATTGCTGAGCTATTCTCGCGACTGAATGTTTCATTAAGGCCACCCGGTATTGCTCTTAGATAACTCTACGAGAGGTAAATGAAATTTCCGCCATCTCCGATATCGCTACTATCACCACCACCACCACCGGAGTATCATCAGGGTGTATCACCCCACTACTCTCTCTCTCTCTCTCTCTCTCTCTCTCTCTCTCTCTCTCTCTCTCTCTCTCTCTCTTCCGAGCGACCTAGCATCGGCTGGAGTTTAATCAAACGTCCATTGCTCCTTCGATGGAACAAGAGCGCCGAATTCTAGAGTGTGTTCTTCTCCTCTCACGACGTTTTGGTAACGTCGATGCGTCACAGGAAAATGTTTATCGTTATACTTTACCGGCGTAGAAACAAGGAAAAGGGAAATCGAGGAACGCAAAATCGAGAGGAAGGAGAGTAGAAAGAAGAAGAAACGTACGTGTACATGTGTATATGAGAAGAGAGAGAGAGAGAGAGAGAGAGATGGGAAGAACAGCCTGCAGCCAGCCGTCCGCCTACCACTCGTAACGATCTCGCATCAGCCGTCACCCGTTAAATTTACCCGGAGAGGAAGGGGAGAGCCCTATGGAAAGAAGATCTGCGCTCGAAGCAAAACCCGTAGAGGTAGAAGAAGGTGGAGGAGGAAGAGGAAGAGGAGGAGGAGGAGGAGGAGGAGGAGGAGGAGGAGGAGAAGGGGTAGGGAAGAGTACAGGTTGGTAGATAGGTGGGCGCTCTTTCCGAGAGAGCTCACGGAGGAAGAAGAGAAAGGAGAGAAAGAGAAAGAGATAAAGAGAGAGAGAGAGAGAGAGAGAGAGAGAGAGACAAGGTGGTGCAAGGGTAAACGAGGGGCCTTCTATGTGGCCTAGATCGAGACGAACTTGAATGCTCGAATGTCAGAGAAATGGCGAATCCTCATTTGCCGTTTCCGCGAGCACGTGCATATACGCCACCGAAGGAGTAGAGTACGAGCTCGTGAAGATAGAAAGAGAAAGAAGATAGAGATGGAGGAGAGACCGGGAAAGACAGAGAGTAAAAGAGAGAGAGAGAGAGAGAGTTAGCGGAAGGGTTGTGCTGTAGGTAGTAGCATCGCTCCGAAGGGTAGAGAAGCTCGGGTGTGCGCGCGCGAGCGCACGTGCACACGTTGCGTGTGTCTGCCTGCTCGGCTGCTGTCTGCCGTGCTCATTCCCGCGATCTTCAATTAATGAAACTCGGCTGCAGTCGCGTCGCATGTCAAATAAATATGTCTCCTTCCCCTCCGACTCCTTCGCCCGCTCCCATCGTTTCTACCCTCTCCCTCTCCCTCTCTCTTCCTCCCTCTCCTCTCTCTCTCTCTCTCTCTTTCTTTCTTTCTCAAAGTCCTTCTTCTTCTCCTAGCCTATAGAACTTCCCCCCTTTTCCAATCCTCTCACTCTCTCTTTCTTCTCTCTCTCTCTCTCTCTCTCTCTCTCTCTCTCTCTCTCTCTCTCTCTTTCTTTCACCTCCATTCTCTTCCAGTTTTGCGTTTACGCTGATATTTCGTGTTCCATCGACTTCTTCTTCCTTCCTTCCTTCCTTCCTTCCGTCATTCATTCATTCATTCATTTCTTTCCTCCTTCCTACCCTCCCTTGCTCTCTCTCTCTCTCTCTCTCTCTCTCTCTCTCTCTCTCTCTCTCTCTGTATCCATCCATCTTGACAACGTTTTCCTCTCGATTCGTTTTCAGAATCGACGTGCGTTTTAATATTACTTCGACGTCTCCCGTAATATATCAATATCAATGTGTCTTTTTTTTTTTTTCATTCAACATGAAATTTCATTCATTAGGATCGATCGACGTTGTGCGATTTTTGTCAGTCTGGTTTTTAGAGAATCTACAGCCTACGTGTATATATATATGTATATATACAGTCTATACACGGACACGTGTACGTGTGCATACATATATATATATGTGTGTGTGTGTATAGGTAGATACATATATCCAAAATACACGTGTATCGCTTTGAGAATAATACCAACTGGCGGTGTTAGAGTAGACGTGTATAAAAGGCCCGTTAAAAAGGGTAAGTAGATAGATAGATCACAGACTGGCGCGTGCTAGTTCCTGATTAATATTTTTCAACGGGCACAGTGTATTCTATCTTCAGGAAGGTATTACAAAAAGGGAAAGAGAAGGAGGAAGAGCAACGATGAGGTAGGTGGGTGGGTCGGTCGGTCGGTCGGTAGGTAGGTAGGTAGGTAAGGGACGAAGGGAGGAGAGTGGATTCGGAGTTGGGTGGGGTAAGGCGGGGAAGGTAGACGGAATAAGGGAGATAAAGGGTAAGAGGATGGAAGAAGGAACGTCAACGCGGTTCAGTACACGGGTCGTCGACACGGTCGTATAATGTCGCTGCTGGCTGACGGTGTATCTCGCTCGACCGGACGAGAGAGCGAAAGAAACGGGTAGCGAAAACGAGAGCAAACCGGAGAGCGCGGCTGACGGGAAAGGGAAAAAGAGAAAGAGAGGAAGAGAAAGAGAAAAAGAGAAAGATGGAGAGAGAGAGAGAGAGAGAGAGAAGGAGAGGGAGAGCTTCCACGGAGATCTCTTTATTCTTATTAGCCCAACAGTGATTTCTGCAAAATTAAAATTGCCTAAGGAGGTATCATTTGCCTCCCCCCGTCGAGCCACCCACCCAGTCTCCTTCTCCTCCTCCTCTTCATCCTCATCCTCATCCTCCTCCTCCTCCTCATCCTCCTCCTCCTCCTCCTCCTTCTTTTTCGTGTCTCTCGTGCACTCCACTTTGGTTCGGCGTCCTTCTCACGCCAGGCACTTCTTTGCCTCCTACCAACCAACCAACCAACCAGCCAAGAGCTTCTCTGATGTTGCTCCTACAGATAAGTGGTCGGCTCTTGGGTTGCCTGCCTGCGGGCACTATTGGCCGATGCGTTTTTCCATCCTTCTCTATCCACATCTTTCTTTCTTTATTTTACCCCCACCTCCATCTCCACCACCACCACCTCGCGCGTCTCCTTCTCATCATTTCTTTCCCTCATCCGCTTTTTCCATACCACCCTATTACCTTCCCTCAACCACGATCCTTTACTTTCTCTCTCTCTCTCTCTCTCTCTCTCTCTTTCTCTCTATCTCCCTTTTCCTCCTCAAAACCAAACCACCGATCTAACTTTTCTCTCTCTCTCTCTCTCTCTCTCTCTCTCTCCTTTCCCTCGTGTTTACGTTTTATTTTACGTCACGTTCCCTCATTATCTTTCTCATTTCCCTGGATATACCCATTCGGTCGTGACGATCGTCGGAAATGGAGAGAGAGAAATCGGTTGAGTCGATACCAAGAGGCTCTTCCTTCGTAGGGTAACCACGTGACTCTTTCCCCTCTTTGGAACGATTCCCCATCCTCCCTACCCCCTACCTCCGACCGCCAGTCCGTCCCGTTTTAAAGAATTAAGGAACATAACCCGTCGATAACGTCATACCGTAGAAATTAAAAGCGTATTTAATGGCACTCCGAGACTTTTCCAAGAGTATCCCCAATGTATTCGAGTGGAAAGCAATACGGCGGTTGTGTCACATCCCGTTTCCTCGTTAACGAAAACATTCAAACAAAGATTATTAAATCTTAACGTTCTCCCCATTTTCATTGGCAGGTTGATCGGCCATCCGTCTTGAAAAGGGGATGAGGAGGAGGGGCGGGAGTTCCCAAGATTCGGTGTGAAATTTCACACTTCGAAGACTTTGACGGAAAAGTCGTCGAGAAGGTAAAACGGTACGTACCCTTACGTACGATGGGACAACTGAAAGGGTGTACTTTATCAAACGTTACCTTGGACCACGAGAGTATCCTCCCTTCAATCTCGTGCGGTCCGGTAAGGTCCGATCCGGTTCAGGGAAAACCGGACTTGCGTATCGATTAAACGGAATTTAATCGTGTCGCGGTTAATCGAAAGCTTTTACGTTTAAGGGTTGGATGGTATAAGGTAGTGGATAGATAGGTAACCGTTAAACTCGGGTGCGGGGGAGGGTATCGTCTTTCCACCAGCCCACCTCCCCCTACCCCCGTCCCCACCCATATCTTCGTTGAGGCAAAGCCCTTGTGTGATAAGGTTAAAGCACGCCGGTATAGACCTCAGACCGGTTTGGATGAAACGTGGAACGCGCTACGGTAATTAACCATACCTCGACGAACCTGGAATCTCGGGCTTGGTTCATATTATATCATTCTTGTTGGTTCACTCCGACGAAACCGTGGGGGTGGGATGGGTTGAGGGGTGATGAAGGGAGAGAACCGAGATCGGTTAGATCGTTAGAGCGTTTTCGCTCGCGGTATTATATTATAGGCGTAGACGGCCATTAAGGATTGATCGTGTGCGATGAGATGCGCTCGCTTGCACGCTCGGCCGAGCGAGCGGGCGGGCGGACGAGTGGGTGGGAGCGCGCGCTAGTACACGCGTGCACGGACGCATGCATCGGTAATGATAATTAACAAGGTACCTTAGACGGATTAACGCGAAAGAGAGAGAAAGAGAGATAGTTGGGTAGTAGGTGTATCCGTAGTCGGTTAGAACGATTTCCCTTGGAATAGGCTAACTGGTACTACCTATCTAGCTAGCTAGATAGTTAGCTCTTGCTCTAACTCTAGCTCTGGCTCTGGCTCTAGCTAGCTAGCTAGCTAACACTATGCCTCTTTGGCTCTCTCTCTCTCTCTCTCTCTCTCTCTCTCTCTCTGTTTCTGGGGACGCCGACGCGGTGCCTCTATAACGGGGCTTGAAACCGTTCTCATTAACCCGCGAGCGAATACCGCGCTCCGTCTATTCTGTTCTATCTGCATTCTGCACCCGGGAGCATTCGGTGGATGCCTACTTTGATTTGTCTTGGAATATTGCGCGCTGTATTCTCTTATTCGAGCCGCGTCTCCCGGCAACACTTCCCTACTACCAACCTCCTCTCTCTTTCTCTCTCTCTCTTTCTCTTTCTCTCTCTCTCTGCCTTCCATTTTCCCATCTTACCCTATCTTTCCTTTCTCCTTCTGTTCCGTCCTTTCCCAATCTTCCATGTTTCACCCTAAATCGAGCTTCTGTTTGTTTAACGAAGGATGATTAGACGTTAGTCTTTTCGAAAGACTGATAATGTATCTATCAAAGATTTTAATGGTGTCCCCTTTTTCCACCTCCCATACCATAAGTAAAATCCTAACATCATCATCATCATCATCATCATCATCATCGGCGTCTTCGTCGACGTATTGAAACTAATGTTAGATGGATCGAATAATACGTCAGTAATAAATAATATTATAATTTACGTATCTTGTTAAACGTTAAACAAAAGAGACTTTGTTATTCGTAAGTTACGAATTGGTAATTCGTTAACGCTAGGAAAAATTCTCATTGTTTCACGAAAGATTAATCATGTCAATGTTTTATACACGGTCTATAAATTCGCAATACCTTCTCTTCTTCTCGCGCTCTCGTTACCGTTAAATTTATTGTAATTAATTTTCTTATCTGGGAGACGTATCGCCGGATGGACGTAACCGGTAAGGCGCAGTAGTTTCGTGTGTATATATAAACGTCGTTCAATTTCGCCTATCCATGTGTTACCTATGTGTATTAAAGTGACGCACAATGGCGTAACCACAAAGAAGGATTATAGATTTTTATCGCGAGACGTATATACACGCACACACATATATATATATTATACGTACATATATACATATATAATTTTAATTCGTAATATTATAATATTTGAAGGAATAAATTTGACAAGATGGTGGTAAGAATAAGTTAAGTTATTTTTGTTCTATTTTCCTTTTCACTCGTGTTATTTCATAGATCACGAATCGAGAATACGAATAACGCCGTAACGATACGTTAAAATAAAACGAATTACGTATCCTCCTTCGTAAATCTATACTGAGAAGATTTGAAAATTACTACGTCACTGGATACGCGTGTGTGTGTGCGTGTGCGTGTATATATGTCTTTACGCGTGTATACATACATATGTACGTCTCTACAGGTTACGCACGTCCCGTCTTTTCTACGATCGTCGTACATACATCAAGAATGAGAACAACTAACGCGCGTTAGGGACGCGTAGACGCGTGTGAGCGCGAGCGTAATCTGTAATTAGTGATCCCGATTAAGGTTATTTACGAGAGTCGAGTGCACCAACACTATTTCAAGCCATTGTATTTTAATGTTACCTCTCGCCAAAGAAGTGAAGTTTTCGCTTCAAAGAACGAAAGAAAGAAAAATGGATCGTAAATGAACAGCAGGACGAAATAAAGAGGAACTCGCAGAAAAGGAAGTTGGGTATCGTTTTCTCTTTTCTTTTCTTTTCTTTTTTTTTTTTTTTTTGAAGAAGAAGAAGATAACAGACTCGAAAGGCTATTGGTATAATCGAAAACAAACATTTTAAAAGACTTCCCACCTCCTCCTCTTCCTCCTTCTCCTCATCCTTCGGAGAAAAAGGAAAGATAAAAGAGGAAAGATTATTAATGAGGAAGAAAGAAGAGAGAAAGAAATGTTTATCTACGAATTCGACGAATTCAATTCATTTTTATTTTAACGAGAATCTCAGGAATCGTCGTTATTTACGTTATAATATCACGTCGTTATAAACGATAATATGTACGTAGAAAAACTTTAACGTCGCGGTTGAATGACTACGGAGACAGAGAGAAAGAGAGAAAGAGAGAGAGAGAGAGAGAGAAAGAAAGAAAGAAAGAAAAATTGTTTATATCCTCGTATCATCCTCGTTTCATTAGTCCGAACGACGCTCGACCTTTCACGTATATTATTGATAAATTCGTGCTCGCGTAAATAAAGCGTCAGTCTGTTCGCGATCGTCTTCGTATTAACATCGTAAGTAATATTTTAAATTATCTTTCGTTCTAACTCGATCTCTTAAAGCACGCGTATCCGTAAATGACTCTCTCTCTCTCTCTCTCTCTCTCTCTCTCTCTCTCTCTCTCTCTCTCGTTCTCATTTTGTTTCTTCTTTTTTTATTTTAGATGTTGATTAAATACTTTTCAGTCGATTCGTAAGTTTATTTTTTTTTGAAATACTCTTTTAAATAACAGATCGACCGTGCGCGAAACACGTGTACGTACGATTGTTACACCTTTCTCTTCGTTTCACTTGTATTTTTTTGTTCTTCTTCTTCTTCCTCCTCCTCCTATTTCTTCCTACAAAAGGCGTAGGCGTGTATTCGCAATTTCAATGTCTCGCACCGATCCAAGAAGGAGATATACAGCGTGAGGAATATACATACATATATAAATACATACATACATACATACATACATACATACATACATACGCTGTTAAACCAAACAGCGTTGTAACCTCCTTCGCTTCCCACCTTGCCGAACACTCCAGTGAAGTCGCTTTGTGCCGTTCTACTCTACTCTTAAGCGCATGTAAGCGCAGGTGCCACCATCGATATCCCATGTAAGTGACGACGGCATTGTAATAGCCCATAAGAAAATTTATTCCGATAATGAAAAAGGAATAATATGTAATCGTGTATAGGGTTTACATTTAAAGTTAAATTAATACGTTGAAATAAGATATATACATTATACACACAAACACACACACATATATATATATATATATATATATATATATATATGTATATACACATATTTTTTTGTCTCGATCAGATAAAAGGATAAACGTACGAATAAAACGTGTAAAACTTATTAATTCCCATTCGAGTAATTTCTTGACATAATAAGTGGCACCCACTATCGTTGCCACATATTTCACACGCCATATTAAGATTTTCATCGTTGCAATTTCGTCTTTTAGTATTTAATACGAGACGAGTGCGGTTTTTCCCAAACGAGGAAATTTATTCGCCTTATTTTTTTTTTTTTTTTTTTTGCTTTTTTTTCTTTTTTTTTTTTTCTTTATCGCAGGAACAATCATCAACGTAATATTAAGATTTCATTACGGTCGATATCATTAAGCCTAAGGAATATGCAATTAGTTATCAAGTGGAAGAACAAAAAAGTGATGTTAAGGAAATACCGATGGGAATGATATTAATCTCTTAAAGATAGAATTTAAAAGGTTTCCTTAAAATAACGATCGTAACATCGCGATAATTTCTTTTTCCACGAAAGAGAACGTCTCTCTCTCTCTCTCTCTCTCTCTCTCTCTTGGTATGCTTGCTCTCTCTCAGCTTTTCCACGGCAAATGACCGGCGTGTAAGGTGTAACACGGCGATACTACTACGGGTTGCTAATCGTAGTATCGCAACGTCGAAAATTGCCTTATAAATTAAGGGCAATGATTAACATCTATTAAAGCCCATGAGCACGGGCAGGAAGCACGCTCGTATTCGAGGACTCCTCGGTGCATCGCCTTCTCAACTTTTTTCCCGTACGACACACACGAACACTTTTCCGTTTTGCTAAACGTAATACATAGTACTTACTTTGCAGTATAAAATGGGAAAGAGAAGCATGGATGGAGAGAAGAAGGAAAAGCAAGAAAAGCAAGAAAAGAAAAATGGAAAAAGGAAAAGGAAAGAAGCACCGAACGGGGAGGTTCGGTTCGTCCGCTTATAGATACCTTACATCCGTATGGATAATACACGCGCGCGCACGCACATGTATATTTATACCTTCCATACCTATATCCGCGAAAAAGAAGATCAACCAGGAGGCATACCAGGTATAATGATCTTCTTAGTATGGTTAACCAGCCACTAACTACGCGGAGGCAATAATTAAGCGCATTACGATGCGAACGCGCGCTCATGCGTTTATTTTCTCAAGACGATGATCCTCTTTCATCGTCGTTCGTCATTAGACACGCGTCTAATCTTTTACCTTTACCTTCATCGAACCAACTCTCTCTCTTTCTCTCTCATCTATCATCTTCGACCTTCTCATTTCGATCTAATCGAAACGATTTTCGAACTTTTATCTCTACGACTTTACTCTACCGGCGAGTAGTATTTTAATAAGCGCAGCTGCTTCTGCTTCTACCGCTGGTTACTTATTACTTATTTTTTTTTTTTTTTTCTTTTTTAAGGAGACCATTACCACACACTATATATTGTTATCGTATATATACACATATATATTTATATATATATATATATGCATGTGTGTGTGTGTGTGTGTGCGTGTGTGTACGTAGAGAAGAGCTTCACTTATTAACAACAACGTCTGAAACGTTCGATAACATTAGCCATGCT
>OU964977.1:4272803-4282803 GCA_918808275.2 Dolichovespula sylvestris
AACAAACATTAAGTTCGTCGTTTTTTTTTTTATATATATATTTGTTACGATATTTATTCCGTCGGGCATACGTTCGCACTTTAATCGTATTCGATAATGCCTTGCCACGTCGAATGACCCAAAAGAAACTCATCCCTTGATTCGTCTAGATGGAAAAGAATAAAAGAAACAAAAATATAAGGAAGAAAGGAGAAGAAGAAGAGAAGAGAAGGAGAGGGTGGAAAAATAGAAAGGAAATGAAGTCCGGTGAGAACCACTGTTTGTAAAATGGTCTGGCCGATAACATTTATAGCGGTAGGTATGTACCCTCGATCCCTCTTTTTAAGTTGGAGACTCCGATAGAGGACGATAGAGCATGCTAATAAGAAGCAATAATAATGATTACTTTAAGGCTCTGATATCAGAAATGGAGGGGAACACGAGGACTCTAGCCGAGCGTGACATCCGTTCGCCAACATTTGTCATTCTCGCCGCGTCGACGAACGATTATTATTCCGGGAACGATTCGTTTAAGTCATAGATAATAAACTCGGTTGTAACCCCGTTCACTTACCAACCCCTCAACCCCCGCCAAACACTCACCAATTCACCAATCCCCCACACCCCATTACCCGTCCAACAACCCCCGCACAGTTACTCCGACGAGTACATACCCGCGATATATAACGAGAGACAATTTTGAGGCGATCGTATATAAGGTCAATATGGGTCGATTCTAAGTAATAACAAACAAATGTAGTTAAGGTTTCCTCGACTCTTATCGTTTATTTGAACGTCCGAACTATAGAATACATACGTACGTACATATATACATATATAATACGCTTTCGTGACGTTCGTGATCGTTGAAACGGACAAAGGCTCGAGCGCGGCGTTTGTTTGTTTCGAACAAAATTTCTTCCATTGTTGGAACAAAACGGAACGGGGAAAAGGAGGTAATGGTGAAATAAGAGGAAGGAGGGACGAGAGAGAAAAGCAAGAAGCAAAAAACAAAAAGAAGAAGAAGAAGAAGAAAGAGGATTCGGCCATGGCGCAAGCGGAAGTGGCATTATACGCGCGAGCAAGAATACTCGTCTAATTGTCCGGGCGAGATAATTCCGCGCGGCAAGATTTGCATATGTTTCCTCGTCCGTTAGGCCGAAGTTGTGCGTCAGCAACCGAGCAATTAGCGATTACTGATTAAGTCAAAACGGACTTCTACTAGGGCCTTTGGCGAGCGGGTTTTAAAAAGGAGACGGGAAGGAAAGACGTACCAAGGAGGACGAAGGTCGAGAAAGATAGAAAAAGAGAGAGACGAAGGGGTGCTGATGGTGAGCGATTGATATCGTGTGGGAGGAGTGATGGGTGCTACTCGTTGTAAAGCTCCTTTCTGCCTCGACTGGCATGGGCCCCGATCCATTCCGACGATACTTATTGTATGCTAATTATCAGTCGGACTAATCAGCGGCGCTATTCCTCGGAGTGACTTCATTTTATCTCTTCCTCAACCGAGGATATTCCTCGAGCGAATTCCGGCGGTGACGCAAACCTTAGGCTCATATATACCTTTAAGCGTAAGCCGAATTAATTGCCGTGCAAAAGAGACGAGAGAGAGTAAGGTGGTTTTTAACTCGGACTGGCTGGTATGGTTACTCTCGCTCGCTCATACGAGCGAGGTACATACACGTACGTATATACATATATATATATATATACATATACATATATTCGTTCGCTGATTCGCTAACTACGGCATTTGATCGTCTCTTCCTCTCGCGGCGTCGGTTTCGTCCAATTGTGCGATAGGAGAAACCCGAGAGAAGCCTCATGAATTTTCCTTCTTATTCCCTTTGTTCATCCAGCAAATCCATCTGCATGCTTGGTTATTTCACTTCTCGTTCGTATGTATGTATATCTATATATATATATGCGTATAGGTAAGCGAGAAGAAGACTAGGAGAGCAGCCCGGTAACCGTGAGAATTAGAAACCGTGCGCGTGAATATCAGACGCATTTAATTAGACGCAACATTTCCTTCGTCGACCTTCGTTCTTAGCAGCGCGTAAAAGCAACTTAATGATTTATCATTGATAATAATCTTTCTTTCTTTCTCGCTCTCTCGATTACAAGCATCGCTCTCTCTCTCTCTCTCTCTCTCTCTCTCTCTCTCTCTCTCTCTCTCTCTCTCTTTCTCTCCACCTCCCTTCATATTCAACCCTGAACGCCATCGCAAATAAACTCTTCGTGGAAAGGAGAAGGCTTCTTAACGACTTTTTCGTTCTCTTTTCATATCTCTCTCTCTCTCTCTCTCTCTCTCTCTCTCTCTCTCTATCTTTTTCTCTTTCTCTGTTTCTCTACGTAGCGTGAGGCGAGCGCGAGTTATCATTGATAAATGATTTCGCCGGGGATTTATCGCGCTAAGCGATCTAATGGGTTCGAATGTGCGCTAGAGTATCGAGGGCCCTCGCGCGTTTTCACGCTGCGCCATGATTTATCAAGATGTACCTACACGGAAAACGATGCATTTCCATTTCTTTTCTTACATCACGAGGAATATCGTAATACATAAACCGTACCGAAAGATAAGAATTTATGAGTAAGCCACGGGAATAAGGATAATAAAAGAAAACGAAAGTTATACTTTTATCAATCGATATTAAGGATTTTCTTTTCTTTTTTTTTTTTCTTCATTTTTTTTTTTTTTTTCATATCACGCGAGGTAAATAAAAATTATTGCGAATGAGTACACAGAGGGAAGATATTTTCGTTTCAGTACGTTTCACGTTGTGTCTCGAATTACGAACGGAGATGCGATAGAGACTAAAAGAGAGAGAAAGAGGTAAAGAAAGAGAGGGAGAGAGAGAGGGAGAGAGAGAGAGAGAGAGAGAGAGAGAGAGAAACGAGACGAGGCAGCTGCGATCGAGCGAGCGAGCCCCTTGTCCGCGGTCATTATCGCCGTAATTATCGTGTCGCATCCACGCACGGCGCCTTTCAGCTCCGAGGCAAACGTCCTTTTTAAACCCACGAAAACCGTATCTATCGCAAAGTATGCCTCGAAAGAGAACGCCGTGGGGTATTGCTTCGTTGCGTTGGTTAGCTCGAAGGGGTTGTGCCGCCGCTACCGTTGCCGTTGCCGTTGCTGCTGGTCGTCGTTGGAACGGATGGAGAAAACTCGAGTACCGCCACCGTCACCACCACCACCACCACCACCACCACCACCACAACCATCACCAGTACACCAGTACCATCATCATCGCCACCATCATACGGCATCGTTTTATTTGCATTTTAGAAACTGGTTTCCCTGTAAAAGTTTTAATTGCGTCCATCATAAGAGTCGGCACGGTCCATCCGTTTGTTTCGTACCTAACGTATGTGTATGATACGTACGTACGTATTTATATACATATATATATATATATATATATATATATATATATATATATGTATTCATGTAGGTAGGATAACGTATAGAAGCGTCTACACAACGAACGACCACCACCACCACCACCACCCACCACCATCGTTCAAAACTCTTTCCAACGTTCTCTCTATGCTTCTACGAGAATCCTACCTACCTGTTCACCCTCAGGGATCTCTTTTGCAAGAGCGGAATACGCGCTGAGCATGAGCGCGCGCTCGTCTCCCTGACTACACTGCCTTCTCGGCTTAAATAAAAGAGAATCAACGGGGGAGGTACGGAAGAGAACGAACTCGAGTTTGGGACGGACACAAGGATATCCTCGCTAACTCTACCTACCTACCTATCTATCTACCTTCCTTCCTGACTCCTCTTCCTCCTCCTCGTCACCAACAACCCCCTCCCACTCTTCGCCCGCCTGTTCCCCTTTCGTCAGCCGTTTTTCCGCTCTTCTTTCCAAGCTTACTCGATAAACCCTTAGAGACGCGACGCGATTCCGATCCTTTTGACGATTCAAAAACTGGACTCGTCTCGTATCATTTTTTTTTCCTATTTTTTCTCTATTTTATTTACTCCTTATTCTCCACCTCCTTTATCGGTCCCTTTTCGTCAAGAAACGATTTACTTTCCCTTCTCGTGCTTCATCAATCTTTAAGCTTCATCCGTTCGCATACGTCGTTCATTTTTTTTTTCTTAATTTTTCTCTTCCCTCTCTCTCTCTCTCTCTCTCTCTCTCTCTTTCTATCTTTCTATCTATCTCTTTCTTTCGTCCTTTCTTATTCGCTACACTCTTGGGAATTCTTTCGACGTAGTGGCTCTCGCGGAGGCGTGCTTTTAAGAAAACACGGAAACGTAGAAACTCGTTCGCCGGTACACCGAGCACATCGAACGATCCATATTCATGAGCTGTAAGAACGCGAACGACCGGCGACTCGTTAGTTCTTCTAAGTGATAATTTATTTATCTTTCTGGAACACAGTCTCGGGGCGTTTTGTGTTTGCACGAACGAACCTAGGATCCGAGAACGAAAGCCGTGGAAGGTGGAGGAGGAGGAAGAGGAGGAGGAGGAGGAGGAGGAGGACGCCCGCCGTGCTCTCGACCGGGTCGTTGCCCATTGTTAATTCTCTATCGCTAATTATGGAAAAATATGGGTTGAGTCTTTGGCTAACGTAAGCGCCTAACGTTGGATCGAAACGATATGGCCGTTACCGCGAATGAAAAATAAAAAATAAAAATAAAAGAAACACCAGAAACAATTAACGTTTATGCCATTTGATTTTTGCAAGCATAAGTTAGGAGAACGTGATACGAGTAACGCGATGATATAACGTCGAATTAATCGAAATATCGCGCGTGAAATACGAACATGAATTTTTAAACCTCGCCGACGTTCCATTTAAAACTTTTACTTTTCGTTTCTAACGCGCTTAAGAGAGATACAGACAGACAGATAGATAGATAGATAAATAGATAGATAGATAGATAGAGAGAATATTCTAAGAATCATTTTCGTGGTAGATCAGATTCGTGACCGATTTCTCTTATTGTTAGGTAACGAGGATAGGGATCGACTTTAAAGGAAACTCGCTGAACGTAGGAAGAGAAAAAAGAAATTATTCGCATACATACGTGTATATGTATATTTTAATAGTTTCATATTAAAGCGTAAAGTTCAACAACGTTTATTATTATACCCATCCATATGTAGGAAGAACGAAGATATCCGATATCTATCGAGGCTTGGTCGTCGGCCTGATCGAGACGATTAAGACGAAAGGAGTTATAGTCGGCGCGTAGGAAGTTTTTGTTGCGTTTCCGCGGAAAAAAAAGAAAGAAAAAAAAATCAGAGAGAGAGAGAAACCTCGCACGATCGGCCGTACTCGTGCGAGATTAATTAGCCATAAGTTAACGCACGGGATCCATTTTATGGAAAAGTGGGTTTCCGCCGATCTGAAAGTCGCTATCGGATGGGCCGATCATTAGGCAACCTTCTTCGCACAGCGTAGAAGGTCCCATTGAAAACAAGTAAGACGGTTTTTCTCACAGTGCTGCAAATATATAACACTTGCAATAAACCGATGTGATAGTAGGTTAAAGTCCTACGATGTTATCTGTCATGGGTAATTGCCGTCGGTGCGGGGGACTCTACGCGTTCTCTCTCTCTATCTATCTATCTATCTATCTATCTATCTATCTATCTATCTCTCTCTAACACGATCTAAGAGAGTTACATAGGATTCTGTGGCAATACCACGCGGTCGTCGTATTATCTCTCTTATTTCGTCGTCTTAGTCGTTGGCTGAGAATAAAGAGTACGGGTGGCACTAAAACACTTTTCTACGGTTTCTCTCTCTCTCTCTCTCTTTTTTTTTTTATCCTTTATTCTTTAATCTCGACAGCAAGAGAAAAAGAGAGAAAGAGAGAGAGAGAGAAAGTACCTGCTTTTAAAAAGCACCAACGATAATATCAATTAGAACGAACGATTGCTACAATCGACTAATAGCAATGACTTATTCTTCATCGACTATGGAAGAAATAGGATAGACGTCGTTGTCGATGTTGTCGATAACGTATCGCCAGACGGCCCGGTATAATCAACAGATTAGCTGTGGAATATATCAGAGGCGATGAGCGAAGGATAGAGAATACGATAGGAAAGGGAGCATAAGAGAAATACAGAGAGAGAGAGAGAGAGGGGGTGGGTGGGTGGGAGGGAAGGAGAGAAAGAGGGAAGGACTCGGTTAGCTAAAAGCCTTGGCCAAGCGGCCATTAACGAAGGGCTGCTTGATTTCGTTTCTTTCATCGAGCTAGTCCCCCGTATAGGACGGATACACATACTCACACACGCACACGCACACAGTGCGAAAGAGAAAGAGAGAGAGAGAGAGAGAGAGAGAGAGAGAAGAGAGATAGCGTATGCTGTGTGACGTTGAACGAACGAAGCTTGGCGGAGGTGGGAAAATGCAATTATAAGTCAGAGAGAGGTGTCGTCTTCGTGTCCTTTTGGTATACCCGGTACACGTCTGACGTTAGGGGGGGATCGATTCGATATACGGGAAAGCTTCGAACGAAAAACCACAAGTAACAAAGACGGCGAAAGATAAAAGAGAGAGAGAGAATGGATGTGCCTTTCCGGGATAACGAAGGAAATCTATTTTCTCTCAGGAAAAAGGGAAAGGTTCTCGAAGGGGTCCTACGTGAAATCATTCTCACCCGCCTTATCCATGTATATATATATATATATATATATATATATATATATATATATATATAATTTTTTCTTCTTATCCTTCTTTTGTTTCTTCCTTTCAAAAGAAACTATAACTTCTTTCTCCGATTTCTGAATACTTGTTTATCGTATTTATTTCGATATGTATATTATATATATATATATATATATATATATATATATATATATATATATACATATATATAAAAACGAGAAATATATATATTTAATCGTCTCACGACGTTACATTCGAAGCGTGTATTTCGAATTCGTAACCGGAGATGGAAAATTCGCAAAAGACGATTAATCGCGCGATATCTTCTCCGTGCGAACGAGAAGAGAACGAGGACGATAAGGAAAGAGAGATAGAGAAAGAGAGATCGGGATCCACATCAGGAAAGATAGAGAGAGAGAGAGAGAGAGAGAGTGAGTACGAAGTGGAAAGAGAAACGGGATTGAATCGAAAGCCCGACGTCGCAAAATAAACCGTTTCATGCGAGAACGTCGTTCAGCGGATGCAACGAGGACGATTTGAAAGGATTTGCGCGACACGTTGAAGCGTCGTTTCTCCGCTCCGGCGTTTCTCGCACGCAATCGAGACAAACGTACTTACGGAATCGTCGTCGTGTGTTCCTCCTCACACGCACGTAGACACGCGGGCGCATACACACAGAGAGATAAACACACACACACACACACACACACACACACGCATCGCAAACGCAAACGCAAACGCACACGCACACGCAAACGCAGGAACGTAACACAGGTGGAAAGGCACACGCCAGCTTTCTCTCTTACTCTTTCCTCTTTTCTCGAGTACCCGACAAGGAAAGGGGGTTGGTACAATGCGCTCGCGCGCTTGGCGACTTAATGCGCACACGTACGAAACGGCGGGGACTAACGACACGCGCGCGGAAATGGAAGACTCCGTCGTGCGTAGGTATTCCAGGGATCTCCCATCGAGAGATTAGCATTTCCGCTTTTCTCTCAACAATTCCTCGTTCCCGTACGGATTATCCGTTAATCCGCAGCGGGCCAACCGGGAGTCGTCCTCGTGTGAGTATCTACGTACGTACGTATATATTTATGTATGTATGTATGTATGTATGTATGTGCGTGTGTGAGGCAGAGAGAGAAAGAGAGAGAGAGAGAGAGAGAGAGAGAGAGAGAGAGAGAGAGAGAGAGAGAGAGAGAGAGAGAGTTGAAGGAACGAAAGGACGAACGAGAGGAGGAGGGAGTAATTCGGTAGAGCGAATCTTCCTCCAAGTGCCTGTATCAAGTATTATTTCAGTATCGTTCCGCACGAGGGAGATCCTTTCGCGTTTCGAAGAAGAGAGAACGAGAGAGGTAGGTAAAACGTACGAGAGGATTTCTCCCATATATATATATATATATATATATATATATATATATATATATATGTGTATATATATTGTATATGTATATACTCGTTGTGTCTCGACTGCTAGGAATCATTATTAAGCGATATAGTACTATAGAAAGGATATCGCGACGATGATCTCTCAAACGGAATTATTAAAGGCCACTACCTTCCTCGTATTACTTTTTGCTCGTTACAGTGGACCATACGTCATTAATAATATATTTTAGAAATTTGATCTACGGCCGTATAGCTTAACCGTGAATGCTTTATTCCCATCTATTTCTTTAAGGTTTCCTTTTCTTTCTTTATTTATTTATTTTTTATATCGCGAACGCTTCGTACGATTTATATAAAACGTAATCGCGTTCGTGAACGAAAAAGGAGAAAAGAAAACAAACAAAAGCAGTAAAGAAAAGAAGAAGAAATCTCGTTAAAGGAATCGAATATTGCATGGGATATTCGAAGTAGTCGGTCGTTTCATCGAATGAGAGAGAAAAGTTTAGGATTTCAAAAGACTAAAGTGCAGTCGTGGGAGTTTCCCTGCGGAGGAATTCTTTTTTAATTTTTTTTTTTTCCTTTGCGCCTTACGCTTTTTGATATTTCGAGGCAGCACCAGAGGCGAACACGACCGAGCGGGCGGAGCCTTTCGTGTGTCGGGGTGAGAGGGTAGACGGAGGATGGGTGGGTGGGTGGGTGGTGCTTGGTGGTGGTGCGGGTGGTATTTCAAAGTAGCCGCGCGCGTTCGTTCGGTCACTCGCGCGTCCTACGTCCTCTTTGAAAGATACAGAGCTTTCACTGCTTTCCCTCTGTCCCTCCCACGCCCTTCATCCCACTACTACTCCACCCCATCACCCAGTCAAGCAACGTCTCCTCTCTCTCTCTCTCTCTCTCTCTCTCTCTCTCTTCTCCTTTCTACCTCTTTACAAATCAAAGCCACGGCGGTAATAAGCATCCGTTGAGTCCCGTCGGTTAGAGAAAGATAGATATGGGTGAGGGTTGCGTTGAAGTTGGAGAAGACCATTCGGAAGAAGGACAGATAGAGAGAGGGAGAGAGAGAGAGAGAGGAAGGTACAAAGAGAAAGAAAAAGAGAAAGAGAGAGAGACTCTCAACGAGTGGTGGTGGTCATACGTGTCGGACCGGAGACAGGGCTGCTGATGCTGCTGTCCGGGGGGTGGGTGGAGAAGGAGAGAGAGAGAGAGAGAGAGAGAGAGAGAGAGAGAGAGAGAAGGTGCTCCGACGGAGAAGGATGATGCATTATTGAGTGGACTGTTGAGAGGTAGGCTGAGGCTAAGGGAGGAGGAATAGGGTTGGGTGGTGAGGGCTAGATAGGAACGGGCGATGGTGTATATAATCGCACACATACTCCCGTAGCCTCGCTAATGGACTCCATCCACCGCCCGTTTCAGTTCATCCTCCCTCCTCCCTCTCCCTTCTTCTTCATCTCCACATATCTATCTGTCCATCTGTCTATCCATCTTTCTTTCTTTCTTTCTTCCTTTCTTTCTATCTTTCTTTCTTTATTTCTCTTTCTTTGTCTTTCGTCTATCCCTTCGTACTCCCTTGCGTTCGTTCCTTTACGTATTTCGTCGTCAACGGCATTGTATTATAATACATACATATGTACAACGCGATATTGTGAATATTTTCGCTACCGCCAGAGAGATTTATACATTCGTAGCGTTATCTAAAACACCGTGGTATTGCGTGTAAATCTTGTAACGAGTGCCAACGCGTTAGACGTAAAACACGCGGCATAGACAGAAATTATCGAGTGGTAACTTCCCTAGCGAGAATAATTTAAATGTTATGCGCGCCCTTTGAGAGAAATGATTTTAGGACGTTTTTTCATCGTCGAAATATAGGAATACGATTTCTAGAAAATTCGTGAACGTTGAAATTAAATATCGGACTTGAAATAATTCGAATTCGTGATTGGTATTGTTATTATCATCATCGTCATTGTTCCCTCTTTTGACCATCCAA
>OU964977.1:4287803-4292803 GCA_918808275.2 Dolichovespula sylvestris
TAAATGATTGCTCGGCATCCGGTCTCACAGAAAGCCGAGACGATCCCGAACGGGGTCGCGTTTCTTCGTCTCCTTCGACTCCCTCCCTCCCTCCATCCCTCCCATAACTCTTCCCTTACACACCGAACCTCCTCCTCCTCCTCCTCCTCCTCCTCCTCCTCCTCCTCCTCCTCCTCCTCCTCCTAAACTTTTCCTTTCCGCTCTTTCCGTTTTTGTTCAGGATCATTCCGCGTAATTTGTCGGTCAAGTCGCCATGGCTAGTTTGACGTAGTTTCATGGTCATTGTCCAACTGAATTGCCGAAGAGACGATTGTGCGCGCGTTCTACCGGTCGTCGTCATATCCGAATCGTCGACCGATTATTTTCATCCTGATTTTTATTCAAATCCGTTCGTTCCTCTAACGTCGCGTCGGATAGAACAAACGAATTTTCTTCCCTCTCTCTCTCTCTTCCTTTCTACTTTTTACTTCTTTTTTCTTTTTTCTCTTTAATTCTTTACCGTATACGCAAAAAAGGGCGATTTGGTTCACTTTCGATCGGTCGAATCAAGCAGACGAACGATAGGGGTCGATTCGTTAACGCGATCGTTCATCTTGTTCCTCGTCGTCGTTTCTGAAGTAACGTAGGTAATTGTTAATCGAGATTGGGTCGAGTAAAAGTCGACCGGTGTAGCTGGGGGAATAGATAAATTTCTCAAGAGAGAGAGAGAGAGAGAGAGAGAGAGAGAGGACGAGTGGTATTATAACGACGTTAAGAGTAACATCTTGTTCCCGATCGACCCTTTTTCACCCTTCGACCACCACACCTCCGGTGGCATTCACCCGAACGAATTTCCAATGGCAGGAAATCCTTTTTAACCTCCTCCCTTGCCTACCCTTACCATCCCTCCCCCCTCGTAACCCGTGTACGTCTTTGGGTTGGTTTCCGCGTGGCGTCTGAGTCGCGTCGTCGGCGAGAAGAGCGAATGAGGGTAGGTGGAGAGGGAAACGGGGTGATTGGAAAACGTGCAAAGCTTGTCTGGCCTGAAGGGTCGAAGAACGAAGAGGGATAAGGAGGAGGAGGAGGAGGAGGAGGAGGAGGAAGAAAAGAAGGAGTAGTTTTAGGAGGTTTTCATCCCGAAGGAGTTCTCTCTCTCTCTCTCTCTCTCTCTTTTTCTCTCGAACACTCTCACACTCTTTCCCTTTTTCTCTCGTTTTACCCTCGCGACCTCAAACCGAACGGTGGCTATGCCGGTGATGTTGGTAGATCCCTTAAAAAACGGATTTACAACCTGTTGCTGTTCGTAGCCACTTAAAGGTTCCCCTCGATATTGAAAGAATATCCGAAAAGGAGGGCGAAATCACCCTACCTCCCAAGAGCACACGAATCTCGAACCACCTCCTCCTCCTCCTCCTCCTCCTCCTCCTCCTCCAATCACCCTCCTCCCTTCTCCCGTCGTTTCTCCGTCGTTATTTCCTTAGAATCCTTCCGTCGTCGTTCCTCGATGCCTTGTAAATATAAAAGTCCGGATATTGGGTGGAAGAGTCAGGCTGCAAAGTCGAAGAAGAGAGGGTATATATATATATATATATATATATATATATATATATACACTGGGACTATACACCCCCGCTTTTGTCACGTCCCTCTTCTCCCCCATTACACTTCGTTTTCTCCTTCTTTCCGACTCAGTACCGATTTGTCTCGTTTCCAATAGCACTTCCACTAGCATCGTAATTTTCCACTAACGCGAATGATCCACAAACCTCCGGCCACACGCCCTCACCTCCTCAACCCCTCAAACCCGACTCTACTCACCGTTTTCAGTCGATCCCTCTCTCTCTCTCTCTCTCTCTCTCTCTCTCTCTCTCTCTCTCGTCCGTTCGACGATCGTCACAATTACATATTTTCATTTCGTAATTAGAGTAAGCAAAGGAAAATGAAGAAAGAGAGAAAAATAAATAAATAAAACAAAAAAAGCGAATCCTCCCTAAGAGAAATCGCGTATCCATAGCGACTATATATATTTGTTCGTTTCTGTTGAAATCCGATACGGTAGGATTGCATCCAGTCGGTATATAAAGTGTGGTGTATATGGTAGAACCTACAGAACGTGCTGCGAAACAATTCCTCTAATTCGATTAAACCGAATCGACGCGTACCATCGACGTCGCCAGATAGAGATAGATAGATATATAGATACATAGAGATAGAGAGAGAGAGAGAGAGAGAGAGAGAGGGATAGAGTTCATTAACAATCGAGAACACTATAGCTCGGCGTAGTTCGCGTCCTGTCCGTAAACGCGTTTCGATATGTCGGTGGTACACGTCGGGAGAAAGGATATATCGGACGATAAATCAGGAAAACAGAATGTTTCAGCGATTTCCGTTGGCCGTTCATCTTTGATGCACGATGCAACTGCATTCGTCCGTGTAATTTCTCGCCTCGAGCCTGTCAATGGAGCATGGGGGGTTGGTTGTGCGTGCATAGGTATAGAGAGGATGGGTGAGCGGGTGGAAGAGAGATGGAGAGAGAGTGAGAGAGAGAGTGAGAGAGAGAGAAAGCGGAACGGAATCGGAGGAAGGACGAGCGTTACGCAGGAGTGCGAGAGCTCGATTTTGCTATTCATTAGAGCCGTCAGTGGGTAAACAAACAGTGGGTACTCGTGTGTGTGGATATGTGATTAACGTGGAAGCTCCGCGTAACCACCGCCTCGATATCGCGAGGAACGGGGGAGTCACTCTCTCCATTTCCCTCTCTCTCTCTCTCCTTCCCTCCCTCCCTCGTTCTATCTCTTTCTCTCTGAATTGTATGTACCGTACACGAGCTATCGCTTCTACAACCCCTGCACTCGCTCTTCCCACGAGGACGCAACCCTCTCTCTCTCTCTCTCTCTCTCTCTCTCTCTCTCCATATATATATCTCTCTCATTTGCTTTCTCCGGGATCGGCAACACGAATCAAGAGCATCGATTGACTCTAAATCCTCTCGGAATTCCCTTACTCTTTGAAAGAGCTAGTAATGGTTTGGAACCTACGTTCGATTTGATCGAAATTCTTATATAAAAATAATTTTCTTTCTCTCTCTCTCTCTATCTCTCTCTTTGTCTCTGTCTTTGTTTGTCTGTCTGTCTATCCGTCTATCTGTCTGTCTCTGTGTGTTCGAATGTTCTTTTTTTGTGATATACAATAGAATAACTTATGTGAAAGGATATCTTAGCGAATTCCTTAAATACCAACACCAACGAGAACGAATGAGAAAGAGGAAGAATGAGTGAGAGAGAGAGAGAGAGAGAGAGAGAGAGAGAGAGAGGGAATCTATTTTACAGAATGTATGTGTTGGTACCAACCAGTGGCGACGCAATGACGCCAATTAATGCGAGCGAATTCCTATCATAGTTAATTTGATGCCCGCTTCAAAGGAGCGAACGCACGAGAGACCCTACTCCACCGACTTCTTCTCTCTCTCTCTCTCTCTCTCTCTCCGTACTCCAACATTTCGATAGAGTTGCCACTTAATTATAGCGATGCATGGTACGCCAGGACAATGGAAAGGATATATCAGGATATTCCCACGTACGGAATGCCGAGGCGCTATTTTAATTCGCGCGAGTAATAGTGTTGTTGGTGATTAACATGACCAACGCGCACGGACCAATTAAACAGCCAAGAGATCTGCGTTATAAGATCTGGGATATAAATACATACACACACACACACACACACACATACATACATACATGTGTGCGTGTGTACATAATATAGCTAAGTACGTTTGATCAAATATTTCCCGATTTTTATTCACATTTAAGTTGGACTCATACGGAGCTTCCTTAGATCATCCCTCTTGTTCTTTATTTTTCCTTCTTTTCTTTTCCTTTTTTTCTTTTTTTTTTTTTTTCTTCGAGTCTCTTTCTTATTTCCATCTGCGTTTTATCTAACAACCAAGGATAACACCTAAAGCGTTAAAACAATTCGCGTTTCAATTATCCTTGAGAATCAGGCGATAATCCATTTATGCGAGGTAAAGGAATTAAAATAAGAGTAAAGAAAAAAAAAAAAAAAAGAAAAAAATGAAAAGAAAGAGGAAACAAAAAAAAAAAACATTACGGAACGTTGATCCTTCGTTGTATTATCTAGAGTCGTCTCGGACGTTCCCGTTTTTCGTTCGGACGGGAATATTCTCAAATTATAGGACTATCGATTCGGCTAATTAAGGACGCGAAATGATTGATGATATTCGATTAAATTAAAATACGCTCGGTAGAGAGAGAAAAAAAAACTAGACTCGATTATTATATGTAGAGATCTGTGGGAATGGAGCGCGTAACAATAATCGGCTCTCGTTAATTTGATCCTAATCGTAAATTCCAATGGCTTATTTTTTAGCTTCGCATTTTTTCTCATTATTTATTTATTTATTTACTTTCTTTTCTCTCCCTCTCTCCCTCTCTCTCTCTCTCTCTCTCCCACTCTCTCTCTCTCTCTCTTTTTCTTTAAAAGAAATCAACGTCGACGTAGGTTACCTTCGAAAGTAAACGTTAAAGCGATATCAAAAGCGGAAACAACACGACGGAAGTGCGATGAAGGGTCGCTTGTTCAGGAGATTGAAAAGCACATTTGGGACGGTTCGTAGCCATCGTTCCCTCGGGAAGCTATCGGCTCGCGTATCGAGAGGAGGGCGAACGCTTCCGGAAGGACGGGGGGAGGTGGTGCTTTAAGGGGTGGTGAAAAGGGAGGAGGAAGAGGAGGAAGAAGAGGATGAGGAGGAGGATGAGGAGGAGGAGGAGGAGGTGGAGGACATGCAACAAGTAGTTCGGTTTCAAAGCCCATTGAAATTGATGGCTTTCCCATACCATACCGGTGGTGGCATCGTTCGTGGACGAGCTTACAATACGCCGAAGCTTTTATCGATATTGCTGTTAGACAGAGAGAGAGAGAGAGAGAGAGAGAGAGAGAGATTGAATGCATCGATGGAGAATGGGGTGTGGAGAAAACGATATATATATATATATATATAT